>CAXAMN010001203.1:314858-349189 GCA_963970005.1 Durusdinium trenchii | reverse complement strand
TCGGACGGCTTTGCACTATGCAGCCGAGAAGGGCCACTTGGAAGTTGTGCGATTGTTGCGTGAGGTTCGAGCTGGAGCAGAAGATGCAGCAGAAGACTCAAGTTCAATTGGGCTTTGAATGCAACGTCTCATCCAATGCACAGCAGGTCTCACCACCAGTACTGCGCAGGTCCGACCGGTCCCGTGTTAAAGCTGGCGGCCCCAGTCAGCAGAAGCATGTGCAACTTGTGGGCTGCTATAGAGGTTCATGAAGGAATTCCCAGGTTTTTCGAGGCTTTGTAAACAATTATACCTGGAGAAGAGTGGTAAACTTCAGTGCAGCATTTGCTTCCACCAGTCCGTTGATTGATCTTGCTATACCTCTCCCACTCTGGTTGTTTAGTCTGGAAGAACATGGGGTGTACATTTGGATTATTGGCTGGATTGGTTGTAAGAGGTCGTGAGATATCTATGTTTCCTCGGCTAAAAGTCTTGCATATTCTACACTGGTCTTTATCTCAACGCTCTTGGCACACGCTAAAAAGCACGAAGCTACAGTAGCTCAAACTTTTGGATGAACTACTTCACCAAAGGATTTGCTTGAGCGCACGAAGGAGTTCACGCAACGCAGTGAAAACTCACACCCCAGCGCAGCGATGCGCAGCCATATTCCGCGCATGGACTCAGGATCGCCTACTGCAGGGACTCACGAAGCAACCCAGACCTGTTCAGCTCCTCATGGACCGATTTCTGCGGGACATTTGCGCTCCACGCGTCGCGGAGCTCTATGGACCAGGCGCGAGCTGGCGCTGGCGGCACTGGCGGCCCATGTGGCGTGCCATTGAGATCGCCTTGTTTCTATTGTGCAAAGGTTTCGGAGACAGGTGTACGGAGTTTTTGGGGTTGTGATGGTGACAGCAAAACTAATCGTTCTTGTTATTAGATCTTGTTAGAGAAACTGTTAGAAACCATTCACAAGGGTCTTTTGACGGGGCTAACACTACACTAGATCACTATTCACTATAGGGTCTTCCGGCCCTTCATGGTTCCCATCCCATGGTTTTGATGTCGGCTGGCAGGCCTCGAGGAGATCTACTACCAGGCCTTCCCGTGCATTCGCATCGTGCAGCCCGGAGAGTTTTCCATCGGGCCACATGCAGATGTGCCTAGGTCCTGCTTGAGAGAGACAGGGTTTGGATATGTCCATAGAGTCATTTGTGAGGACCGCAACAGGATCATCAAAAAAAATGGTTGAAAGGAAGAAAGTACCAAATCATACCAAATCGTTTGATCCAGATATAGGATGTATTAAGATGAAATTAACTCTTTCAGCTTTGCCCTTTGACTCACATCCACCTCAACGTACAACGACCGAAGCGTCCGGCTTTGCGGTTCACCAGGGCAGCGGGAAAACATGACTGTCCTACCCAGGAAAGGTGGGTAAGCTTTAAAGCACTTTTATTGAGGATTGGTTTCCTTCCTTGGAGTGGATGGAAATTGAGCTTTTGCCTTTGGCAACGTCTTGCCAGACGTTTGGACCCATGGTTGTGTTGCAGCTGGTGGTATTGTTGAGGATGACTTTGGAGAATTAAAAAGGTGAATAAAAGGTAAAGAAAAGGTATCTGCAAAAGCTGAGACAAGAATCCAACATAAGTAGCAAAGCTGGGAAAAAGGTACTACAGTGCGTGCATTTGGGAGGCAGTTGTGTACAGATGCGCCCTGACGGACAGACCCACCTGGCTCAAAGAGCAAAGATTTCTTTCTTTTCTCTCCATCTCACTCCTTTCTCTCTCCTCTCTCTCTCTCTCTTTCTATACGTCTAAGGTCCGTCTATCCGTGTTCGTGTGGGCTTGCCGGGTTACGGGAGCAGCCTGGTATCGAGTTGACTCTGGCCATCTCACGCTTGGGAATTGGTAAGTGCTGGTGCACACCCTCAACAGCCACCTTTTTTTTCACTTTTTGAAAACCATCAAAAACTCGAGGAAAAGGTGAAAAAAGGGTGAAAAAAAGTAGAAATAAAGGTGATGCAAAAAGGTGAAGAAAAGGTGCGCCCAGTGGCAAAACCAGAAGTAAGCCCAAGTAAGTAAGTAGGCTGGACCCAGATCCAGGTACAGTTAGGACAAGTCTAGGAGTGTAGGACTTGACTAGGGCAAGAGCAGCAGCAAAAGCAGTTGAACGCATCTCTGCACTTGGAAGCCGTGTGCCTCTTTCAAGGTCCTCTCCTTTTTTTTACGTAGCTGTTCCAGGGCGACCTTTTCTTCTCCTTTTTTTTAGCTTTTTGCAATCATCTTTTTTTCACCTTTTTTTTCACCTTTTATATTTTTCAAGGTTTTATATGCAATACCCAAACTTGGACAAGTCAAACCCATGGCCTGAGACAGGAAATGGCAAAAGGACATGGTTTTCCCTCATGTCACCTCCCTCAACATGCACAGGTTGTCAACAGTGTTAACTGATCCAAAGGCAAACGGCTCGGGAATCGGCTGTAGGCTCGGGAGTCGGCTGTAGGTGGCCTATGGGCACCACCCCTGCAGCATCAACTTCTACATCCCACTGACGCCCATCGGTGAAACTGCTTCGCTCTTCCTGGAGAGTTGCCCTGGACGGGGAGACTGGCATCCCATTGTAGGAGACTATGGCCACCTGGCCGTGAGGGTGGGTGATATCGGTTCTTGGTTCTTCTTGAATAGTCATCAGTTCTTGGATTGTTGGATCATCCGTGGGACCTCAGAGTCATGGCCAACAGTCATTTGAATATGTTGGAGGGTCATGTGAGGTGTTATGGGACTGCTTGTCCAGGTTGCGATAGTTGCGAAACAGTGGAGAAGTTGGAAACAAATGACGACTAAGATCCTGATTTGAGAAAGCTGACGGTAGGTATTCAGTCGTACTTCGCAGATGTTTGCAGGTTCAGCTGATACGTCAATGGCAATCAGCTGAGGTACTGTGAAACACTTTGCCGGTGCCATTTGTGCCCACTGGACTACTGAGAACAACACTCCATCGACACGCGTTGCTCGGATGAAAGAAACACGAGCTAGCAATAGCTAGCACATATATCAAGGGGGACACATACACTCTTGAAGATTGACATGGAACCTTTGGGTTTGTACAGGAAACTGGTCTTCCAAAGGTCCATGCCATCAGGTTTCATGTTGATCTTCCCGGAGAGAAAAGAAGAAAGGAAGAAGATCAACGACGGCAGGTTGCAAAAATGTGTGATGAAGCTTGGATCCGTTCCCTACAGGTCAGTTGGACCTCATTTGGACCTCTTTTACTGGAGTTGGTCATAGAACAATATCTACTCAATGAGGTCCTGGAGGGTCGACTGGACCTGGGTCCGGTCCGTGAAAACCAAGGCACAGAAAGATCAAGGGATCAAGTTGAAGAGGAAGAAACATGGTGTTTCTGTTTTTTTCTTCTGGTCCAACCCCTACTGGTCTAACCCCGATCTAACCCACCATTTACCAGCACCCTCCAACAGGTGCTTCCTGGTGACAGCAGGTGCCCAGAAACCACCTGTTAGGGTCTCCAAACAGCCTGTTGCAGGGTCCTGGTATGTCCTGGTATATATTATCAATGATTGAAGACCTGAAGACCTGGTGTCGGAGAGACCATCTTGCTCAAGTGAACCTCAAGTGATTGAAGTTCGACAGTTGTGCAGATCATTGTGCCAAATCATCTGTCATATGTTAGATGGAAACGTATACCTAAAGATCGGTCGACGTACTAACCATCAATAACTGTGCTCCCCAATGTTTTGTCTTGCAACAGTAGGGTTCGTATCCGCGTAAAAGATGTCAGGATTGCTCTCACTCGCCTTTTGCACCGAAAGCCGTCCAGGTGTCCTTGGACGTGCGGCTGGTTTGTGGACCCATGTTCGAAGCCATCAGAGGTGGCGACGAGCTGCCAAGCGGGAGAGAAAGCCACCAGGAGTCACAGGATAGGGGTGCCGCCCAGCTACTCCACTTAGTTAGGGACTAAACACCCCGACATGTGACTCCTGGGATGAGGTTTTTTGTTGACCTTTCTTGTCAGCTTGGAGCAGCGGTATGGACGAACCGGCAGCCTATGCGTGGGAGGGTTCATGATGCACTGATAAAGGAACTCCTCCTTGGTTTGACCCAAGGGAGTTTGCAATACCATGCAGTCCCAAATCTTTAACGAAACTGAACATTTGAGAAGGATTGACAAGGATTAATTTGAAGCTGGCTTCTTAGCTTGGTCTTTTCCCGGGTGTCATAACCGAAAAAGAGCGCCGTTGGATCTCCAGGAAAAGGGACCTCTTTCACACCAAAGCTGGGTACTACGAGCATTGCTTGCGTGATGTGGATGGCGCCTGGGTACGTACCAGCAGCGATGAGTTGCCGTTGCCTGATGCCCGCTTCGGCTTTCCGTGGACCGTTCGCAACTGGGAGAAGCAGCGTAACAGGCCGAAGCTACAGGAAGACAGGCTTTCTGAAGAGAAGATCCAGCCAGGTGGATGAGCCGAGGTTTTCCTGAGCTGATCATTTCCTAAGATGGGCTGAGGTTTTCCATGATCAAATCTTGATGGCAGTTTCCATGTCGATGGAGCAGCTTGAGCCAAAAAGCAACTCAAAGGAGGTGATGTTGGTCTCCCTGGCTTTACCCCACCATGGGGACCAGACCGACGGTCCGCTCGCCGCTCACCGGTCTGTGGCGTCGAAGTGAAGCGGACGACGGTTCGGCGGTTCGAGCTTGCGAAGAAGTGGAGCTGGGCCTGGCAGCGTGGGTTTTGACTCATATCGTCGACCTTGATGTCGACCTTGAGGCATCTAGATGGCAACAAGAAGAGGAAAAAAAAGGAACCTCGCATGTTTATGCAATGATGCCCTGTGCGCACATCCTCGCACATCAGATCCATGCTGCGTGGAAAGCCAGGACCACCTCCTGATGTGTGCTCTTGGCAATGGATTTGCAGAGGAAGTAACCACAAGAGTTGGACTAATTGGGACCTTCAAAAAAGGACCTGCTCAAGCCTGGGTCTCTTGGCACGTCCTTCTTAGTCAAGAACTCTGCGACTCTGTCATTGCACGTCCCTCGCGGTAAACCGGTTGCTGAGGCTTTGTGCATCGACAAGCCCCGGGAGCCCAGCGACACGGGACTGCTACAAGCCGGCTCACCTTCTTGGCGGTCGATGGACAACTGTGTGGATGTCCCACGTACGAAAAAGATTCATGAGCATTGTGTAAGTGGATCGTAGATCGTGCACCAATGGAATTTTGGTGGAGTCGTATATATGGGTCCTGTTTCGACCTCCCTCACCACCGCCTAGAGATGCGCCAGTGGATTGGGGAGTTTGGGAGTTTGGGAGGCTCCAAGCTGGTGGTGGACTTCCAGCATCTTCCAGCTTTGCCAGGGGTGCACAGTAGCCTGTTGAGTAGCCTGTTGGTGGTGTTTTTCGGGAACCGGGGTTCCCTGCAGGTGTTGCTCCACTTCGCTTGAACAAATTCCTGGATCCAAACTCATTTAATATGTCTTTCTTTGACCAAGGAAGGCAACTCTCATGAAAGAATCGTTCCTCACATCCTCACTCGCTTCTTCGTCTTCCCAGTCGTCCCGACGTCGTCCCTCATCTACCTCTTCGCCACGTCCGAACCGAGTCGGCGACGACGGACGCGACGTCGGCGTGTTCAGGTGGAGCATCGCACCCTCTCGGAGTCACCGATCAGGCCGGGACGACCCCAACGACGCGAGCGGTGGTTATTCTGCGCAGGTCGGACGACCCGGAGGACAGGTCAGACCGGTCAGCTCTTCGAAAGGGTGGAGGGAATTCGAAAGCGTATAATAAGAACTCACGAAAAGAACCGACATGTGCTGGGGGGTACGCTGCATGGATCGGGTGATGGTGTGTTTTTGCGAACTGGGTGAATCCCCTAGCGTCAATGTGCGTCAATGATGTTTTCCCGGTTCTTGAAGCAATTCCAATGTGAATCAGCCAAACAGAAGCGTGGCTGCAGGATAAGTTAAATGCGAAAAAAGGGGGTGACTGACATTGACCGACCAAAGTGCTTTTGACTGCCCCAGGTCGTTGTTCTCCTTAATAACTCTCCAATTAATTGGAAGTCCATGTCGAAGTCCTTGATCAAGTCATATCCTTAATTATTCTTCGATCAATCAGAGCAAAAAGAGTCACCGGGTCACCACTTTTGGCCACCATGGACTCCCATGGTCCCAAGCGACGTTTCCCCCGGTGGCGGCTTCGACGGAGGCGATCGCCCGAACGGGCGGCCAAAGGCAAGGGCAAAGGCGCCGAGCACGACCAGTGGGATCTGGTTGGATTTGGATTGAGATCTGATAGAAGTCCCACAGTCTTGTCAAACCTCAGGAAAAAAGAGGTCATTGACCTCTATAGGGATCTCTTGGTGGTCTAAATATAGTGGAGATCAGTACTTCACAGATCTTCACAGTTGTGTTGTTCTTCTGGGTACCTTCAGGGTGGTGGCTTAGTTTCCCCAGACTCATTGGCTGGCCATGTCAATCCTTCCAAAAAAAATGACGCACATCCGCGACCAAAGATGCCCAAAGCATTGTTGGTTATGTTTGTGTTTGATTGTGTTTGTGCACCCAGCCTGACGGCAGTCCTTAAAAATTTGACCCACCCCAACACGTTGCATTCCTTCAGCCTCCTGCCTTCGTTGAGGATTCGACCGAAGTTTCGTACTTGGGAGTCTGTGTGTGTGAACAATTCCATGCACAGATGCATCGATGAATCCAGAAATACACTACAGTAGGATCCCAACGAAATGCCAGAGCTATGCTAGGTGGAGAGGTCGACACCTGGCGAGCCGAATTCGAGGAGGCCGCGGGGTCCGGACATGGTCAATGAACGGCTTTGCGGCTTTGGGGGGGGGTTAGCTGTGACATGTGCTCAGGCAAGGCCAAGAGATCGTTTGTACTCGTATATGTTATTTGGAGTTGAAGGCTGAAAGAGGTTCAACTGGCCTGATGTTAGCTCGTTCATCTTCCAACATCAGTGATGAATTGCTAAACTAAGAGGCATGAAGACATGCATGTGGTGTGTTTAAGGTTACAATTTAATTGTTTATTATTAGCTCGATGCAAAGCTATAGACATGAACTTGTTTATTTTCCCGTATGGTTTTGAACAAATAGGGCAAATGAATTTGCAGTCATTGGATGACCAATCTGTACTGGTGCGTTCAATCTAGTCACGTTTGTACAAAGTGGAGCCTGCCTATCTCAACCCGGTGAGCTTCTCCTTATAGGTAAGTCTTGGGGGGATAATTATTGAAGGATTCGACCGTAAAAACTCACCCAGCAAATCTAGCCGGGTCCAGTGGAGGCTTGGTTGTTGGATCGCACCGCCATGAGAGCCAAGAGCTTCTGGTCCTCCCTGCCACGCCCTGAGAGGTCCTGTATTCGGTTCGGGAGGAGGAAATGGGCGTCCCCCCTGGTGAGGCTAATTACTCAGGTGGTTCGTGTGTTTTCCCATTTTCCAAGGTCTAGATCAACATCGGTACAGGTCCCCCAAAACTCTAACCCGGTGTCAGGTCGTTGGTGCAGACCCTCACTGTCACACACAAACCCTGAAGACGTCTTCAGCCTTCTTCAGCCTTAACAGGGGAGTCCTTCGAACCCCTAAACAGCCGCCTCAGAGAGTGCTGTTTTGCTGTTTTGCGGCCCCTAAGGACCATGTATCCGCGCTCTCCATCGCCGCAGCGAGAGCAAGAACAGCCGGCAGAGGAGGTCGCCCAAATCTCTCGGCCGGGTGGGTCCAGATGGAGGAGATCAACATGAACCCTGGAGTCTTTAGGGGGCACTTCCTTTACTTCAGCCGGTCAAAACATAGTCTTTGGACTTCTAGGATTAATTGAACCCCTTGAAACCCAGCAGTTCTTGCGTTTTTGTGCGGTGAAAGCTTTGAGTGTGGACCTTTTAAAAACAACCAGTTGACTGGTCCTCGCAATAGTTTACATGACTATGTAGCCATCAGTTGCGATCGATTGCGATCTGTAGCGGGAAATTCATAGCCGATCGAGAAGCCAGCTATGTCCGGCAGTATCGGGGCTGTCGGGGACCGTGCAGAACCCTGCCAGCCAGGCAGCTCCGCCCATGACAAAGGCGGGTTGTTCGGCCTTGGATGTGGCTGTTTCGGAGGTTGGTGTATCCGGACCCTTGGTCAAGACCTCAGGCTTCCCTCCTTCGCTTAACAGGAGAAGAGATTGGTGAGACACCCGACGAGATAGATTTACCAGTCAGTGGATTCCTATTTGAGAATGATTTACAGACACCAAATGAAATAATACTGATAGACACCATTTACAGACACCTATTTGCAGACACCAAATTTAATCCCCTGAGAAATCATATGGGACACCAAATGTTGCTTTGCATATCTCCGCTTTCGCATCTATGCGGAGTTCTCACGCAGGTGAGCCTCAAGAGTTTTCTGTGCGTCAGAAAGACCTTGAAAGTCCAAGATGTTGAGGTACAGAAAGACTGATCTACAAAGAAAGTCCTTGAAAGTCTTGAAGACCAGCTGCCAAGATGTTCACATTCTCCCCCATTCTCACCAAGCCTTGGTTTCCATAATGTGGTCCAGGAGGAGCAGAAGCGGAACGACAAGTTTCAGGACAACATCAAGAAGGTCAGCAACTCAGTCCGCTGAAGTGGAAAGCGATGTGATCAGCCTTCTTCCGCCGGTGTGATCAACCCCTAAAACACCTGCTGTGCAGGCTGGTTTCACCGGATTGTATCAGTTCACACAAAGACAAGAGATGTGTGAGAGAAAACGCGACAGGCAGATGTTTTCCAGGATGAGTTGGTGCTGGAAAGGCTACGAGGTGGTTGGACCAAAATAAGGTGTGACTATTCCCCACATGTCCCCAGCATTTGTGGCCATTTAGTATCGGCTTTGAACTCCTCCGATGAGCTGGTTCCAGTGCAGAAGTGCTTTCTCGGTATTGCCTACTTTCCTCCATCAACTTCATCAACTGTCGGACGTTGACCAACTCTTGGCCTGCGGTTCTACTGCTGCTGCTACTGCTGCTGCTGCTGCTGCTTACTACGACTGCAACTACTACTACAGTACTACTACTGCTACAACAGGAAGGTTTGATCTTCTGTGGAAAGACTGTTTCCTTGACCTGCAGCCTCCAAGAGGGACCAAATCGATTCATCTCGAACCTCGCTGCCTTGATTTGCCTTGTGACAAAAAAAAGTCCGCGAATTCGCTGCAAGCATCACACTATGGTTCAAGACCGAAACATATGGGGATTGATGTGCAAGTCTCATGACTCTGAACAAGTCTCTTGGTATAGTTTACGTACTTTAGCTATGTTTAGCTTTTGAGATTTCATGGCAGCCACAATGGGACCACCACACTATTCTTGCTGCAATCCCCCCCTCAGCACTACTCAAAAGAACCGACTAAACACATCCAATCCAGGCAGCTTGACGCTTTTTAAGAGAATCTGAAGAACATGAACGGACAGAAGCGTCGCCCTAACGATAAACCTTGTTTTCATTTGCTGATTTGCTGCAGATGTGAGCGACATACGATGATTAACCTTTAGCTCATGCTGGTAGCGGCATACAGGGATACACAGGCACAAATATACCTGAATTAGGATCCCAAACCCAAGCGAGTCAGCTTGGAATGCATCCGTGTGATGGCGCCTTTTGCACCAGCCGCGGACTCCCGAGCTGGCGCAGCTGCACGCTGCGAGGAGGGCAGTCGCCGTCGCCTTCGCCGCTTGCGCGGCCCGCAGGAGGGCACTCGGTAGTGGCTTGGAATCGAAGGGTGGAGGAGGCGAGGAGAGGGGAGGTTTAGTCCTACAAGCTGAACCAGCTGATACCAGCTGCACACTTGTATGAGATATCATATCATGTATTCACATATAAGGGAAGTTGTTCTTGACATTCTTTGTGGTCCATCGAAAGTCGGAGGGGCAATGTGTTGGCACTAACACAAATATGAAGCTGCTACAGATTGCTACATAGTTTGTAGGGGCTGTACGAGCTAAGCACCTGCATAGTCAGAAGTAATTCCTTCTCAAGCTAATAGTCTTTTCTATCACTGTAACCCAATGTCCATGACGCTCCCACGCCTCAGAGGAAGAGTGCCCTTCAAAAGAACCGGTGGAGCTCCAACACCGGTGGAGCTCCATCACGACCGAGCTCAGGTCTTGCTCTCGCGATTTGCTCGAAAGCTGAACGCCTTAGTCAATCAGAAGGCCGGACCAAGACCGACCGACACCACGCCGCGCGTGTGCGAAAAAAAAGAAACAAAAAAACCTCTAGTCGCCCAGCGGGAAAACCCCCACCAGCGGTGTGACACCAGCGGCGAGTCGCCGTCGCGTTGGTGGCTGGGCGACCAATAATTTTCCGGAAGGAACCGAGGGGCAGGACTCGTTTACTCGAGATGGAAGTTGTAAACCTGCAGGCCTACGAAGTCTAAGCACAACTCTGTTGAATCAGGCCTTGAAATTTCCAGACTCTTGTCTTGGGCAACCAGGCTAGTGCAAGTGAATGGAAGTGATAGATATGATATGTTGCAGAGGCCCATCTGCAGCGATTTCCGAAACAGTGTAGGCTGCCAACTTACAGTGTCAACGAGCCTCCACCTACAGATGCCAAGAAAGCTGTGTTGATTCTTCTAACAGCCCTTTTCTTACTTCTACTTGACTTGGGTGAATCCATTCACCCACAAAGAAGCGGTCAAGTGGGATACGACAGTCACATTTGTTGATCATCGAAGAGGGTGGCGCTAGAAACCACGGCCTCGTGGGGTCAAGGTTTTGGTGCAAGGCTTGCTGTGAAACATTCTGATGCAGACTCGGCCCTTGATTACTGCGGTGCTGGTGCGCCTAGAAGAAGGAAAGAAGTTGAGTTCTCGGCCACCCTCAGTTTCAAATAGAAAATCTCCAGTGGCTTGTTGGAAGTCTTTATTTCCGAAAAAGCTCCAAGAACTCTGCTGGGAATCTCCTCGAAGGTGCAGCCGAAAGCGTCCAGAAGACCTTGGAAGAATCAGAGCGACGAAGGACAAAGTCAAGGCCCTGGGCACGTGAAATGACGTGTTGGACAGAACATGGAGGGCAAAAGATCCTGGTTTTCCTGATGCTTGGGCAAGCAAGGTGATGTTTGATGTTCCCTATGAGGCAACCCCTTAGACGGTGAAGATGGTGTTTCGTCCCGTTTCCTCAGGCTGCTCTCCATGAGACATCAGAGGGTTGCTCTCAGGGGGGCCAGGAACTATCAGAGGGTGGCTGCCATGGCCGCTGTCAGCTGTCACCCTCTATATGTATGGCCGCATGACCCAAATCAAAAGGGCATTTCCTGGAGAATTTGGTAGACAGTTCCCGCCACCTGCTCATATCGAACATGTTTGGGATTTTATAAATTTGCTTATATAAATTTGCAAATTAATCGAACAGATTGATTATAAATTACTATGTTCATGCCAAAAAAAAACATTGAAAAAGATTGAACAAGCCAAAATATGTATTAAAACATATTTAAGAGAAACACCTAAAGGCCACGCTTCGTACCTTTAAACCAAAGGCTCCACCGCTGTCCACCTGGTTCGTCTCCCGATCTCGACCTTTCCTCTCCTAGGCGGTCGCGGCACTCGCGTTCAGCTGGCCACCGCGGCAGCCCTCACGGGCCTGGCGGGTGCGGCCACCGGGGTGGCGACGCTGGCGGTGCCGCTGGGCGGAACGCAGCGGAGATTGGGTGGGAGTTGGAGGTCGAAGTGGTGAAGATGTTTTTGAACTCGAAAATGAATTCGATACAGGATATAATTAAGTACAAGCGAGCTATTCTATCGAGGCTTTCCTCCGTCCGCAGACAAAATCATGACAATGCGAAGGCTACATCCATCGACCTGACCCAATCAGAATGGAGAAAGGGCTCTTGGGGCTTCTCCCAGCACTTGCTGGGGGCTTTGTGGTTGACAATGGCAGCCACATAGGAGTAGATCCCTCATGTCGAGTTTGAGAAGAACTAATCCATTTTGCTGAGCTGACCACATGGAGAAGATTAACACCCAACTGAACCCACTCAGCACCACCTCCAGCCTTTGCAGCTACACATGATCGAGGTGTGTACCCGTCCTGGGCAGCCTGCTGACCAAGACCACTACCGGTGCGGCAGCAACTGGGCTCAACAGCTTGGACATGAAGGTGCGTGTCTCAAGAGCTTGGGCTCAACAGCCTCAGCAGTCCAACAAACAGTTGAGCTCAGGAGCTGAGTTCAACAGCTTGAACTGAGATGAAATGCTCCTTCAAGTGATTCAAGTCCATCGCTGGACTTTCAAGCTTCCAGTGACAGCACTTTCAAGCCCGCCTTCACATGTCCCAAATCCACCACAACTTTTGGAGTTCATCAAAACCATTTGTGACTCAGTGACTCAGTGAGATGACGAACACACCATTATTTGAGTTCCAACTCGCTATTTGTGACTAGCAGGTTCTATCCTCTCATCTGTGCCACTCACTCTGAGGCAGGTTATTTGGGACATCTCTTCCGTCGTCGCAGCCAGCTACGGGACCAGGCAACTGCAGGCGACGGGGCAGTTGTGGAGAAAGAATCGGTGCGAACTCTGTGGCAAAATCAGCAGTTGATGGCAGCTTCTCACCATAGCTCACCAGCTGCTTGAAGACTTTTTTGGGTCAGGCACCTCATGTTTTAATCACCTCTACTCCCCTGTGGATATTTTACAGTGATGAGAAGCATCGTATCTCACTAATTATCCACCCAAATCGAGGTAACTCCACTACCTTCATACAGTAGTTACTCTATCCAACACACCCACTTGAAGGATTTGTTGCATTCGTTTTGCATTCTTGCATCTATTTGCCATGGTTGCACGAGCAGTTGACCTCCGTTTAATACCAGGTACCTTTCTCCTCGAACTCCCTGCCGTCACAGAGACCTCTGGAGGGCGCTTAGTCGTTGAGGGGATGCTGCTCGGCAGATCGCGTCCGTGGTTACTCAGTCTTTATAATTGGCCACGTATCCCTACATGAAAGTACAAAGAGTGAGAAGCTGTATATCATATATATATATAATTATATATAGAGAGAGAGAGCCATGTCAAGATATGTGTTCAAGTTCTCAACTTGAAAGTTTAGACGTGGGAGATGAGAACTTCAAGAAGAAACCAGTTGTTTGTAGCAACCTTCAACCAAAGCTTGCATGTTTGTGTACTTAGTTTTTGTTCAGGCACGAACCAAGAAGCAACTGTCAAGCAGCTTCATCATCTACACCGTCACCGACCAGTACACCGACCCATCCATCATCTTGAGTTTCCACTTCCAGCTTATGCACCGAAAAAGGTCTCACGAGGAAACAGGTCTCACCGACCTCAGGCTTGTGCCGCAGGGGGACACGGAAGACATGGAACACCTGGCGTTGCTGCACTTCCCCTCGGGCGCGTTGGCGGAGGGCTTTCTGGAAGATCCGCAGCTCGCGAAGTTGCAGCAGGAGAGAGGGAGGAGGGAGCTTCACTGCCACACTGTCTGTCGGTCTTGGTGAGGTTGGAGAGAGGGCGGGATGTAGGGCCTATGTAGGGTTGATGGGCGTTCATGTGGTAAATCTGAAGACTGACGAAGTGAAAAGACTAATATTATAATAGGTTGTCCACAGACGGGATATTTACTCATATGTACATATTGGAAGGTGTTATCATGTGTTATCTATTGGCAGACTGCGAAGGACCAATGGTAGCTCGATTGGCGATCATTTGTGTGCTGAAGCAGAGCACGCAACTGTTTTCAATGCACCACTTGCGCCTACTACTGAGGTTGCCTTCCAACAAGGGGCCCACAACAACCATTCAGTGGGGAAATGGATGAAGTCTGTAGGGCAGGATCCCAAAACTCAGCCATTCAGGGACGAACTGACCGACGGTGGTTGATGGTGAAGTCCGGGTGAAGAAAACCAGTCCAGGAAGTCTTAGAAGAGCTCGAAATCATGGAACTGAAGCCCAAGAGCCGCTGGAAAGCCTATTGCGAAGCACTTCTGAGGCACTGCGGCACTGGGTGTGGTGAGTGTGCTGCGGTGCTGTTTGGTGCGTTTGTGTGTGTGTCAGATATGGGGAGGAGTCGAGTGAGTCTCGGGTTATTCCGAAACGAAAAAACAACACAAGCGATCCGATCCGCCCTTCCGCTGGTGGGGTGCTGTAGGGTAAGACATTTCCCCAGAAGATCGCACCAACAAACTCACCACAAACAGAAGATCGTGACTGCTTTCCGAAATGCCACAGCTTCTTGGAAGGAATAGAGGGCTTTTTGCAGGCTTTGTGCATGCATCTTTTTGTTGTTTTCGGGAGGGGTTTCAGCAACATGTGGCCTCCAACGTCTTTTGGAGATGACAGATTTTTCCCCAGATAGCGACAGCTATGGGGTTCTTACTTCGAGCTGGCTGTGCGCGCTTGGCAACATGTAAGGCAACATGTTTGTTGACTTACGGCCCTAACCGATGTAGGCCGATGTCGTAGGTGGTGCCTGGCGGATTCGATGAGCAATCCGGAGGGGTTCAAGCTCGGTTTTTGAGGTTTCCGGGCATATCTTCCAAGATGAACAGAGCTATTTCATGTAGTTCTATTCAGTGTACTGCAGACTGCAGACCCTTCAAAATCAGGAAGTCACATGATGTTCGACCATACTAGTAGCCTTGAATTTGCCTTCGTGAGGAACTGTAGAAACGCATGGTGGAGAGCTAGGTGGATTCTGCCACTTGTGACTGCTGCAGGCTCAGGGCTGACGTCCCTCGCAGATTCTGCAAGGCTGCAAACGCTCCGAATGCAATCAGAGAGTTGTTGGCGGGGCTTGATCTGATAACATGCTCAATCATTGGTCTCTAAACGCAAATGGTCCATTTCACACGAAGAACTTCGACCCATTTCCATGTCTTTCCACCTCCATGTGTTCCAACAGATTGAGAAAGAACACCAACGGATTTGGGTAGACTGTCGAGCGGTGGGAGACCCTAAACGCTCCAATCCACCTCCACCAGTGTTCCTTCACTCAGTCGTCTAGGCCTCAGCCGCTTTGCTTGCCGAGCAACTGGCACGTCTTCCAGCCTCTCCACTTGCGGCGGTTTCTTGGGTCATTGATGCATGGTGCCGGAGTACAGTGGTGATCTGGCCATTTGGATGCGGAAGATTCACCTGGTACCATGGAATTGGCCAATATTCAGGCAAGTTCAGGAGGATTCCACTCATACCCCGTTTTGGTATTGGTTCTCAGTTTTCCTTGGCATTGAAAGAGGCTTGGTATATGTAGGGTGTGATCGTTCCCATGTTTTGCCCTCAAAGAAACAAGGGTGTGGTCTTGTCCACACAAGCGTTGGGTTGTAGATTGTAGTGGAGCCTTTATGCTTTGAGAAATACGACGTTTTCACAGTCCCCTGATCTATTGTTGGTGCTCATGTCCTGTCATCTTGGGCGGTAGATGGAACATCCAGAAAACAACGCATACACAAACCACCCGCCCTAAACTGGGTGTTGTTTAGGGTAATTTTGTATGTTCCCCATGCCCCCCATGGATGAATTCCCCATGCCCCCCATGGGTAAGGTGTGTTCTCTCTATTTTCCAGATTTCCGCTGCACAAATCCAAGCAAACCCCCCACCGCTGCGCCACGCCAAGGTTCACTTCGTTAGCGTCGGCCCGAGCTCGGTGGGCCTGGCACCTGCTGCTGCGGCCACGCTGCGGGAGATCTGGCGCGCCGGCGGCCGGGGGAGCTATTTCGCCAGCAACCGGCGTGTCGTACCTGGGCGGCGTGTCGGACGAAAGTGGTCTAATAGGTGGGTTGGAACTTGGATTGACTTCAGAAACGATGTGAAGCATTCCGAAATAGGTCTTCCCTTTTTGGAATCAACTCCTGTGAACATTTTGAACATTTGGCCGACACCCTTGGCTTCTTTTGCAGCTTTCAGGCCGGTTCTGTCGAGCTGATCGTGTCCTCCTGGAAGAAGCCCAGCGACTTGCTGCGCTACCTCCGCGTGAACACCGCCAGCTCCGATTGGGAGGAGCCGAACGCCGCGCTGCGAAGCTCGCGCTGCGCGCGCTCGCGCGGCGAACGCTCGCTCCCTGCCGGAAGTGCACCGGAAGTCGAGCGCGGAGAAGGTCCCGATCCCTTGCGGTACATGGGTCCTGTGGCCTCGGACCGATGGACCAGCCGGTGTCTCAGTCTAGACACGTTCTGACGCCTGGTGTCGAAAGTGGAGTCATTTGAAGCATATGTCCATCTGCTGGTCCATCCGCTTCCACCACTTTTTAGGTGGTTTGTGACAGGTCTATCAGGTTCCCCGTTCACAAACAGTATGAACTTTCTGGCATAGAACATGGACACACGACATGAGAAAGATGCTGGCGCTGTTTGGCTCCAGTGTTGGATGTGGTGGCCAAGTACTGCTGTGGCAAAGCATGGAATATCATGGAATACATGTTCAAAGGAAGTTACCTTTACGTTTGGCCTTCATTGTATACACAGTATCCTGGATGATGTTTTATGTACCTTCAGAGGTATCTTCATCGTGCATTTGGATGAGTGGTCAAAACTGATGGCCCGGCCATAGCACCCATGCAATGTGCTATTGACTCTCTGAATACTCCCACGCAAGGGCATGCCGCACGGTACATAGGTTTCAGGAGTCATCATATGTCATACGTTCCTTTGCAAAAGGGGTCCGTTCTGAATAGGTATTAGATGGTATTAGTATTAGGGTGTCTCATGCAGGACTCTTCCGACAACGAGCTGGTTGAGACAGCTGCTGAGCGCCTCCTCGTTTGCCAGGTTTGAGAAGATTTGTGACTGCATTTGGAGTTTATCGCATCACAAGTGGGTGTTGCATACCGTATACTGCGCAGGTAACAAGCAAGCTGAGGGTACCCTTGTGGAAGTACCAACTGGAGTAACGATGATGAACCACCAAAAAAGGCGGTGATTAGATACAGCTGGTGCGATCAGCAGCTGACTCCTTGTACAGCTGGGTGATTACTCACCCTGGAGGTGTCTCAAGCCTTCTGACCGGCAGCGCTAGTGGCGCCCCTCCGCCGGGAAAGCTGGAAAAGAGGCTTGGACGATGCCCCTGGGAAGGAACGGTGAAACAGGAATATCTCAGAATTTCGGTTGGAAGAGACACCGTTCAAAGTGCCCAATTATGATATCCTATCCCAACTAACTTACGACTTCAGGACTTCGGAATGTTCCTGTTGGCCTGGGGATTCGTATGTGTTTTACTTTACTTTTAAGTGCCCTTAGGAAAGAGTAGCACTGATTCTTCATGTGTTGACCGGGTTGCGGTTCGTGTTCCTCGATGCAGAGTTCTCGCGAGGGCATCAACAACTCCAGAGTTCGTTGAACATGATGAGAAACTGGATAAGACCCAAAGTGATTGACGATTTTGCCTAATGTAGACTCTAATTTTACTACCACCCCATTTGAGTTGAAACACCGAAATCTGGAGGGTGGTGTATCCATTTTCTACAATGAGTTGACCTTCGGACCTTCCCCTATCCCTCCCCCCTTCACGTCTTGGACCGCTTCACCCATCCACCGGCTCTACCGGTGCTCGTCCGCTCAGGCCATGAAAACCGAGTCCAAGGACGGTCGGCCGCGGCGCAGAAGCGCGCGCGCGGCGGGGAAGGCTGAAGGCGGTTAAACAAGCAGGTAGGAACTGGAGTAGACCAAGTCTTAGTGAATTGGACGAATTGACTTGAAGAGAGCTATGGCCGGTTTGATGTGAATGTATCATAAAGTGAGGGTTGGAAGTATGTTGCTGCTGCGTTTGGCCCTACCCAGCAGCCTGATGCGTAAACAGGAGCTGAAGAAGATTGAGAAGGAACAGAAGAAAGAGTGCCCTGGCGAGCAGAATGAATACGTTCAACAGGTATGGGTCAAACATTTAGTGGTTTCTGAAGTTTGTTTATCTTGTTTTCTTTGACCTTGCAGGGTTATAGGCTCTCTATATATATGCATTAAACACGTATACTCATATTCCAAGTTCAATCCTAGATGGAATGTGTTTTCGTGTGCCAACTGCGACAAAACTGGCGTTGTTTCCACTGCTGAGCTTTAAAGGGGTGTACGTGGGACTGGCTTTTCTCCAAAATTTGTAGGTTTCGTGGGGTGAGCCCTTTCCGCAACAGAGCCACAGCACTGTTGCTGCTCACTTCGCTCAGGAACAAGGAGAAGGACGATGAGGACCTTCTCCATGATGACTAGTGGTAGCTCCCGAACTCGCCTGGGTAGAAGAAAATGGCTTTTGTGGGAAGCAGATCCGCCGTAGGCGGACGAGCCAAAACAGAGGGTCAGCTCCGATCGACGCCGTGCGTCGCTCGCGTCTACGCCAGTGCTTCTCTCAGTACCTACAACTCACGAAGACAACATTTAGGGCTGTGGACGATTTGCTGATTCAGCTTTGGTGGACAGGAGGGCAAGGAGAAGAAGGAGAAGAAAGAGAAGAAAGAGAAGAAAGAAAAGAAGTCCAAGGATGCGGAGTCTGAGGAGAAGAAGGAGAAAAAGGCCAAGAAGGAAAAGAAGGAAGAGAAGAAGGAGGAAGAATCTGAAGACGTCCCCTGAGCTGTGACATTCAGCATGCATTTGTTCCTTTTCAACTGAAAGACTCCACAGTGGCTTGATGCACGTCCCAAATGGTTTCACTTTTTGGTTGGCGCCTTCCAAATATGCAGACACTATATAAGTATAACAGTATAAAGAAGTACTACAAATTGGGACAACGCCATTGACACAACTTGATAATTAGTTTGGGGCAGCTCTTGGTGCTGAAACACGGGTGTTGGCACGACAAAGTCTCATCCGCACAGAGGTTCTTCACGTGTTCAAATCGTGAAGCTCCCAGGTGAAGAAGTCCAAGAAGGAGGAGGACTGGCTCTTTGCTGTTGTTTTTGTTGCATTTTGTTTGATACCTTCTTTTTTTGGGGGGTACGTACTGCTATGATCTGCTATGTTTGTTGGAAAAAAACAGTGATGTGGCGGGTCCAAGTTGGTGCTGTAGCCTTCTCATTAAGAGGACAAGAAAGACAAGAAATCAAAGAAGGAGAAGAAGGGTGAGGAAGCCGAAGCAAAGGCGTGACCTGTGGTACCTCCATGCTATCCCCAAAGTTGATCGTTCCCCAAGAAGGATAGTCGTCACATGTAAGCCTTGGGACCTGAGAGATGGATGCCCATCCAAACTTCTCCGCCAAATAGGTCCACATAAACGGACGGTTCTCACAGTATTGCCATGTCACGGGCACGGCATTTTGTCCGTCAATCATAGCAAAAGGAGAGCTTGGATGAACAGCCACAGGCGCTAGCTGCAACAAGCAGAGAGAGATAGAGAGAGAGAGAGCGAGCGAGCGAGAGAGAGAGAGAGAGTGAGTGAAAAGAAAAGAAAAGAACAAGAGCAGAACTTGGAAAGAAGGAGGTGATGAGCGTTGGGTCAAGATGGTTAAAGCTTTATGAGTTTGCTGAAGCTGCCTTCCAGGAGGAAAAGGCCAAGGACAAAGGAAAGAAGGCTCGGACGAAGTTTTTGCTGGCCTTCCCCGCTAGCACCTGGGCCCGGATACCTTGCTCTGGCTCCCACCTTTCTTAGACCCCAAGAGCATCCCCTTGTTTCTAAACTGTTGGCTATAATGGTTTCAGAGTAGATGGCACAAACCCCAAGACATTTCTATAGGGGCCCATATTAAACCACCTCTTGGGATTGTGACATCTACGCTAAATCCACGTGGCAACCACTGACTATTTGAGTCAGTGGTTGACAAAGCAGGTACTGTCATGGACTTGTGGAAACTGCTCGGACACTTTTCCTTGGTATCCCGTCAGTCTTTGATTCTTTGACTGCCTTCTCTTGTTTTCATTGATCCAGCCCAGTTCTGCTGATGCTGTTTGAGCAACCTGCACGGTACTACCTACGTCCTTCTCCCAGACATCACAACTGCCTGCAGGAGAAGAAAAAGAAGAAGGAATCCTCATCCTCCGAATCTTAGCTCTTTGTATTGGCACCTTCTGCGTGCACGTTTGCAACCTTATTTGGCATTGCAAAGGAAGGGTCTCTCTCCGCCCGTGTCTCGGTGCTCTTTTTGAGAAAAGCTCGGCAGACAGTGGGCTTGCTGAAGTTGGATGACGACTCAAGAGATGGGCCAAATAAATGTCCGATCCCTTCTGTTTTGCGGACCATATAGGTTGAACGCCATGGGTTTTTTGTGGGTCACCCTTTAGGCAACCAACACCTCCAAAGGCGCAGTATGGCGGAACATGTGGTTGGCGCAAGCCCTTCCTTTCACCTTCCTTTCCCCTTGGCCGTTCCTTGGCCTTGGCATGCCTTGACCTTTTTCCACCCAGGAAGACTCCTCCAGTGACTCAGATGCTGGGACCTCAGACCGGATACCAACATGGACGTCGCGAAGTCGTTTGAGCCTTCTTTGCTGCTTAGTGAGTGGATTGAGGTCGAAGTCTCAAGAGACTTCAAGGTGTTGGTGGAGTTTATCATGGTTTATCGTTTATCCCCTTTTTCTGAATTGCATGGTTTGTTTCATTGGATATTGACAGTGGTTCCATTGCACACTGCAGATAGGTCAGGTGAATCTTCACGGTTGCGAACGAGTCTTCAGAACCTTCACCCCATGTCTTGTTGGTACAAAAGCGAGGCCCGGTCTCAGCACGGACCACTCACGGTGTCCGACGCTCGGAGCGAGGAGGAGAGCAGCGACAGCGGCGAGACGGTGATGGAAGAACAGGCTGACCCTCACAGCGGCGCCGATCCGCGTGGGACTGGTCGACTGGAGTCATCGGTTTGTGAGACATGAACAAGACACTCTACGTATAACAGGTCGTGGCCAGTGGCTGTCCCAGTGTCAGCCCAGGGCACGTGTATGTACATACATCAGGGTTAAGATGACTCAGCTTGTGTCAAGTCTACTCACTTCAGGTTTCGCGTGCCAAACTGCAGAACTGCACTCTATAGAGGGATGCCGGGATGCATAGATGCCACTACAATGTGACTACATGCCAGTGGGACCTGTATTCTGCTGTCTCTTGACCAAGCAGCAGATAGATGCAAGTTCCTGCCAATCCTGGCGCTTCTCTTGGGAAGGCCGTGGCAGGCCGTGCGACGCGTCGACGAATGCAGGTGGAATGGGTCGAGATTCGACCCAGTGCCGCGGGCGACTCCAAATACGCTGCAGGCGGCGGGCGGCCTGGGCGTTTGTATGCGTTAGTTGGTTGACCAGAGGGAAGATGTGCAGGGTCAAGCAAGTGAAGATCCCCATTTGGGCTGGATTCCAGGTTTCTTGAGAATGTAGGATGCTTCTGCCAGCACCGGTGGCTTGTAATTGACTCTTAGGGCAAGTTGCAAGGATTCCCAAGGATTCATGATTTTTTGCGAGAGAGACTCATGACGTGCGAGTACTCTGGAGCCTATGAGTTGGACAGTATATGAAAGTATCAAGGCCCACATTCTGAAAATCTGTATTCTGCTGTGAGACCTACAGCTACCTGTGACTTGAAATCCATCACACACGTTCGTTCCATTTTTTCACAGAAGCCCAACACGCACTGTGGAGGCTACAACTACGACTCGGAGGCTGGGAACATTGCTTGTTGAAAAGAGAAGAAGTCCACAGGTCCCAATTTTTATGGCTTTGTCTTTGTGTTTTCATGAACATGTTGATTGGCCCATGCCTGAACAATTCCGCCAGCCTCTTTGTTTCCAGCCCAATGTATGGACTCGATCTATCGCATGTTTCGCACCTGTTCTTGAGCAATCATCCCAAAAATATCCAAAAATACAAATTACTCAAAAAAAGCCTTTGACATGTCTTTTGGGCGCTCAGGATGAAGGCTTTGGGCCCATGCCAGCGAGTCAACAGGAGCTCTCACTCCGTGTCCCGCGCCGATCGAGCCGAAGATCCGATCCCATCCTGTGGAGAAGGCATGGACGACCGGAGGCTTTTCATCTGAAGTTGTTGGAATCCATATAATAACACTTTTCAGAGACTGTTGTGAATCCATACGTTTCTATAAGGCTTTTCTTTGAGTCTCTATAAGATGTGTATTCAGAGACTCAGAGCAGTGAAAAAAACATGGGTGAGATCTGAAGAAGGTCGACTAGATCATGACAGACGCAAGGAGCTCATCAACAACATGTCGCAGAGCAAGGGATCTTATGGAGGCCTGCGTTTCACCATGCAAGTGGAGCAAAGACACATACTTGGAGTGTATAAGGTTACCTTAATTTGCCATGTTTTCTTGCTTGTGCTCAAAGATGTCAACTCATCATGCTGTTGTGACTTGCAATTTTCGACCAGGAGAGGAGCTTGTGAAATGATCGGATATCTCATTCTTTTAGAGGATTCTCCCAGATTGAGATGGCTCCAGTTTCCACCATCGCCAAAGATTGCGCTTGGCCACAAACACCGTGGTTCTGAGAATGAAAGCGTCGATGCTCAGGTTGATCGAAATTCCTCAGTTTCATTTCACTCATTGGCAGGCTACTTGCTGCCCGGAGAGGGAGATGCCATGGCCGAGTGCGCAGCCAAAGCCCTTGTTGCATTGGAGTGTAAGTGTGTAATATAATATGAGTAATGGATTTTGAACCATGTTTAAACAGTTTAAATTCCTACCGAGTTTTAATTATGTAATATGACAAAAAATGAGTAATTGGTTTTGAAACATGTTTAAATAAACAGTTTCAATTCCCACCAGCGAGTTTAGAGTTGGAGTGTTCGATCCTAGTGGTAAACAAAAACGGTGTGGATGGTCAATGCCAAGAAATTATTGGATGTTCCTGTCATCCAAAAGATCTTGGCACCTGCTCTCCTCTGAGCGGCTGCTGAGTACCTCTCCGGTGTTGTCGAGGTACGTGAAGAGCGGAATGCGTATCCCGCGCAGAGGAGAGGTCGGCATCACTGCCGAGCAGATCGACGGCCTTGAGGGCTTGGGCTATGCTCGGAACCTGAGAGGATCTTCGACATGGTGGACCGCCACAAATTCTAGGCAATGTGTGTTGAAGCATCATCAAGTCATCAAGTCAACAGAAGCTGACTCGGGGAAGGTTGGAACGCATCTTGTAGGACGTCTTCAAGAATATTTTAGCCGCCAGCTTCTGCAAAGTGACCGTTAGGAAGGTTCCTAAGTGACCGTTAGGAAGGTTCCTAAGTGACCGAACCAACCAGGTGCTTTTGGGATGTTTCAAGGTTGCACAAGCAAGGCAACGCTTAAACCAGGTTTGGGCAAAAGGGATGATAGGGATGATTCCTCCACAGTATGCAACCTTGCTTGCATCCTTTTTTCCGGGTACAGATGTTAAAGTCCGAAACCAGCTGAAACGGTGGCACCTCCTCTTCACCTCGCCACCATCTCGTGTCAGACTCACTGGAACTGCAAAAACCCGCTCTACCACCGTCTCCCGTCTCACGCCCGTCTCACGAAGACCGTTCACATCCCTCTGCCCTTCGGCTCAGGTCATGAGCGGTTCTCGGCACCGACGTATGAACGCGGTGCGTATCCGAAAGGAGACCCGAGGGGCAGATTGGGGCCCGGACTGGGGCGCGGGGTGGGGTGCGGCGGTGACAGTTGCTGTTGGCAGGGGGGGCTGTTGAAGGTCCAGGTTTGGGGTGGTACTGCAGTTCCAGCTGCCTGAAAGACTGGGTTTGGTGTTTGAAGATGATGCTAATAACATCTAATGACAAGGATTGAAGATGTGGACAACAATATGTTATAATATGTTTTTTGGACCTAAGGGATCGAGGAAGACATGCATATGTGGAAAATCACATTCCCTTCGCAAAGGTTCAAAATGGTTTAAATATAGTTAACCTATGTTTGGATCAGTGATTCCTGTGCTTCACCCACCCTTCGATGATCTTGAGAGATTTTGTGACGCTGAAGTGGACTGACGTGGGTGTCACCTCCAGGAGAATCAGGTCTACTCTGCCGAAGAGAAGCGAGCCCTCGCTATGTGCCCCGGCCTTTAATGCGTTTAATGGAATATAACTGCTGAGATGTGCAGTTGCCCGTGCTGCTTCTTTTGTAGTAGGTGCGTCCACTTTTTGTGGTTCGTAAACATAAATCAGCAGACACAGCTAGCGTCATCATTGAGAGGTTCCTATAGGTACCAGGTCCAGATTGAGAGTTTTCGGGCAGTTCTCCAAGATCCTATCTCTCAATGGCTTGGAGACCTTGCCCTTCCAACTGCTCCAAGAATTCCATCACACATCGGCAAACCCATCGATGACCTCTATGGATACTTGGGTACATGCATGTCGCACACTGTATTCTCTCCCCTCCAGTGGTCAAAAACGTTACCACGCGTACCGCTGTCTCCAACCGGCTGGCTGTCTCAGCGTACAACAAGTGAAGGTACAACTTCGAGGAGAAGGCGAATCGCGAATCGATGTTGGTGGGCGAGCTCCGAGAACTCTTGGAGAAGCGACAGAAGGCGCGGCACTCGGCGCGTTCGCGTTGAGGATAGCAATCTTCCAGGGGCCCATTGGGAGGGTCAATCTTTTGAAAGTGTCTACTTTGACCCTACCACCAGTAGGCGCTGCATAGCAGCTCTGACTACCACAAGCAATGGAAAAAGGTAGATAACAAAAACTGATCCTGCCGGCGCTTTGCGAGGCCATTGCAACTGCAGTGGGCGATGGCAGCACGCTGACCGATCGGCTGGGAGACTGAAAGGAGGATGGCGACGGTAAAAAATCGTGTCAGATGGATTCGGAGAACCACTACTATCGTACTCTGACTGTAAACTGTTCCATCTGTTGCAAGAATCCATCTGACAATCAGGCCCTCTGTTGCAAGAAGCTCTGACTGTAAACTGTTCCTTCAGTCACTTCAATCACTTCCTCTTTTGGTCATGCCGGATGAATGTTTCAAAGTCTTGAGAACAACCGTCCCCCCCCGGGAATCCTTTGTTAACTCCGCCTTTTTGGAGAAACAACTCCATCTCCTTGCCTCGGGTCTTCTGAGGTTCAGTTCGATCGGGGAGCAGAAGAAGTTTCTCTGAGAAACGCACCAGGCGTGCAACGCAACGCGCTTTTCCGCGCGTGCACGATGCGCGCAAGTCACACCTTGTGATGAAAAGAGTGAAGAGTGGAGAGGGGCATTTGGCAAGTGGTTTGGACCTATTCTTTGAGGAAGGATTAAGGATTGGGGAGTTTTGGGAGGTCTAACTTTGACAAAGTCTCCTGCGGAACAATGGTGGGTGTTCAATCCGAGTACTTGTTGCTTCTGCCGTTACTGGCAATGTTCTAACCATGTTGGGCATGCCAGGCAAGAATCGATGCGCATAGACCGAGCAGAGACAAGGTTGACAGACGGATGGAGCCCGACTTTCCGAGCGAAAAACGATGCAACGGCGGTAAGTTGCAAACCGAGCGAGCTGCGCGGTAAGTTGGACCGAGCGCGTAGCACCACGTTCGCTGTTCTGACGTCTTCATTGCTCACCAGGGCTTGCTGTTCAGGGCTTGCCTGGCTCAAGTGGTTCAACTGCTTGTGCTCGATGGAGTCATATGGCTGAGCACGAGCACGAAGAAGGCGAAGGAGCCGCTCCGTTTCGGTGGGTGGTGTGTCATGGCTGCGCCACCCAACTTGCCATCTGATTCCTTCCATGCATAGACGCATAAAGTGCCCATTTTTTGCAAGTCCCCTAATTGGTGACATGGGTAACTGAGAATAGCCTCAACTGTAATTAAATAAATCTATAGATTAACATTCCTTATCTTAAACCAATTGGTTTGGTGGTTTGCCCCTAGTGTTGAGACACTTGGTAACTTCACTTGGTCCATGTGCTGAACAAAGTGTAGCTGCTGGTCAGGTATGAGTGGCCATGTTTTATAGTTAATTTATTATAATCAGTTATTGGTGTTGTGGGTGAAGGCAGTGGTGGTGAAGGCATATTAGCAATCTTATCGATTGCCTACATTGATGTTCAAGTGGCAGACTCCTGCTTAACATGTATAGTTATACAAGGAAATAGATTGGTCAAGGTGTTCAAGAACATATTCTGTGCTTTTGAGCGTAAGGGAGTAGACACGATAATTATAACCGATCGGTGCTTTGTCTTGGTGTGTGTGTGTGTGTCTTTTTTGAAGTCAACGCAGGCAGCTCGTCTTTGATCATTTGCAACGGCAGAGACCCTGAGAGCATCCAGCTGCTGTGCACCTTTCTGCCGAGAGGGAGGAGGACAAGTGGCAAATTTGCTTCAACTGGCCTGCTGACGGTGGATTTCACATGTTTTAAATTCCCAATGAGACTGAACCCGCTTGGAATGTAGTTCTTTGTTTGCTGAGCCCTTTTGAAGTCGTTTTTCTAGATGCATATGGTCGAAGCATGTCATCATGAGGGTTCACCAATCTATGCATCTTCTTGAGCAATATCAGAATGTCTCATTTTGGACCACTGATCAAGTGTTATTACTTGTTATTTTGTCCCATGTAATCCCATGTATTATTTCCTATTGGCTTCCTCACATTGCCTTGCATACACGTTGAATGCTTCGTTGATGTTGAACCATGAGGGTGTCCTTGGTTCAGCGATTGCATGACCCGTGTCGTCACGGTGAAACACCGTGGCCACGGGTCGTGACAAACCCACCCATTGTTCACCCCCACGGGTCGTCCGCCAACGACCGACACCGTGTGGGTCAACGGGTCTGTTTGCTGGTGCCATGAGCCCAGCCATATGTCAGCACCGATTCCATCCATGCAACCATTTGCAGCGAATCCTGGCAGGACTCACATCGTGCAGTCCTCGGAAACGCTCAGCGTGGCGCATGTGAAGCCCTGCTTGGAGCGGCTCTTCCAACGCGATGGCATCAAGAGGCCCGACCCCTCTTGCCAACAACACGTGCACACTGTGAAGGCCTCTATACAAACCAGTGCCAGTCGATGGCTCCGTGTACGGGGTTCTTTGGTTAAGAACAGTCGTGTGGGATCCCTTCAGGTTAGGGGTAGGGGTATGAAGGCCCCACTTTCTGCACATGCTCTCGTCTTTCACTTTTGGAGTGCACTGGTTGAGTCCTCTCAGCAGCGCTTGTATTCAATCTGTCTAGCTTGTACAAGTAGCAAACTTGGACTTCAACTCACCTTGCAAGGATTTTCTATGTTGGTCCAGCAGATGAGACGACCAACGGATGTGCTTGGGCCTTTGATGAGCCCTTGACATTGAATGACATTTTGAGCTTGAAGGCTCGGAATCAGAATGCTGCAACTACAGTCACAATCTATGCGGACTACACCACCAAGGCATCCATCCAGAAACTGATTCCTGCAGATGATGTCACGGTGTTTAGCTGGTGCTCCTGGCATGCGGAGGAGAGCAAGAAGGGTCAAGGACTCACATATTTGGTATATGCAAACCTGGGCTTGCGAGAAGAAGTGATGCAAGAGCTTTCAAGCGTTTACGGCCCTGATGGAACCAGCTATGATGATTGGATGCCCCTGCAAGGTTTGGGTCTGACCAACTTTGAGGCTGCCAGTTCGGAACCACAGCCCAACAGTTAATGCTGGTCCCAACTGTTGGTCGGACTTGTGGCCAGTTGTTCATGATTCTTGTTCTTACTCGTTTCTCTCTCCTTTCTTGCTGATCCGTATAGTTGTTCTTGCCGTTTGAACATCTTTTTGGACTTAGATGGACCTCTACTCGGGCAGAAGCCTTTGGAACGGCCGTCAGGCTTCCGCCCCTTGGCTCGGCGAGTTCCGGACTCTCGCGCTCGAAGCACGTCACCCCATCGCTGTCTATGTGGCCGCCACGCTGCGGAAGATTCGCCGTGACCAGACCAAATTCGGACAGAGCAAGGAAAACATGGAGCGAGTGCGTCAAGTGATCGCAAGAATCAAAGAGCGCCTTGATGCCCGACACTGCTCTGGCAAGATGATGTTTGGATTTTTCCACAGTGGGAAGTTGCTTGTAGGGAGTGTATATAGTATACAGGAAATGTTCATAAATGTTCAATGCGTTTGGTCTTTAATGCTGATCAACAAGCTGATCAGCCAGCTTGAGCCAGTTTGACCTAAGGATGCTTGCAAGTATCGTGATACTGGTTCCGATGGTGCGGACGGTGCTCAAAGCAAATCCAAGGACGCTGGGGAGTCAGCTTGCTCTGGCACTAGAAGTGTGCATGTAAAAATTGTTGGGATTGGAGACGGTGCAGATTCAGATGAGCTCGATGACTTCGACGAGATCTTTGAGTCAGTGGAGCAGCACCATACATTCTGGACAAGTCGTGGTTGCCGGGTGAGCAGCATGTATGATTCAATGGGCTGGCACTCCGGAGACGTTCAAAGGGCAATTCGTGAGCTTCACAAGTCGACGAGCTCAAGTCAGGCGATTTTGGTGGTGGTGGGTGTGGGTGGCTTTCCAGACTGTGATCTTGACAATTGCGACCTTCCCGATGTCCCAAGTGGTGAGCAATTTTTTGCTTGGAGGCTTGCAGATGGGGAGCAGTTCTTCTTTCGTTCAGGTTTTTGCAGCTTTTGGAATGATCTGGGTTCCAAGGACATCATCCTGTTCTCTGATTCTTGCTACGGAAAGCTATTGTGTGAGGAGGCTGCAAGATTGAATGCGGCGTGTACTTTGTCAGACAGAGAAGAGTCTCCTTGTGTTGATGATGTGCATACCTACAGTAGACACACATGACAGGTAGTCCTTTGGGTGCCACAGGACAGTTCAATCATAGGGTGTTGGATAGGCCCCTGACTAACTTTTTGCATGTCGTGGTTGCTTCTTGTGTTTCAGGTTCAGATATGCTTGGATCTAAGCACGTCTGGTTTTTTGCTCCGGGTAAAGTCTATTTTTCCTACGAGTGAATCCCCTTTTGTGGAGTTGCCTTTTCCTTTTTCAGGGTTCCTCAAGCAAATCCAAGACGTGCACGCGAGTTCTCATTTTGAGACATGTTCACGGGCTTGACATATTGTTTGGCTGCCCACGCTGCTTAAGGCATCATCCAAGCAACCAGTGGCAGTCACAAAACTACCCTGCCTGAGCTAGTTGGTCTGCGTGATGACCCCGAGACCGATGATAGCCTTACAAATGATCCGGACACAGAGGATGAAGACCTGCAGATTGGGTGCAACAACGGCCAACATTGGATATTTCAGCAACAGTATTCCCTGACCCCTCGGCAACGTCGCAGATGGTTTGGCACACACTACTATCGGCTGGAAGAACCGGTGGAGTCCGACTGTCCTCCGTTTCATTGGTACACTGGAGCTTGAGGGAAATCATGGCATATTTTGTGTGTGTGTGTTTGGCATTCTGGGGGTGTTTCAATGGAAGACTATAGAGAAGTGTGTTGTGTGATTGATATAGTTCCGTTGGAAGCATGTTTTCTTTTACCCAACTGTGTGTGCTTATGTTTGATTAGAGTATTCTTCTTTCCTGTTGGTCCACAAGGTACAACCCATCTGGCCAAGAGTGTCTCACATTGCCAGGAAACTTGTCCGTTCGCTTGATTGGGAAGAGGGTGGAGCCCCCGGCGGAGGATGAGCGACCTGACGCTGATCGTCAAAATTCAGCAAAGGACTCTTTCCTGAATTTTGTCACCTGCTGTTCGCTCTTGAATTGGTGTGCCACCGCTTGGTTAGTCATGCAGATGCAGCATAGCTGATGTGTTTCTCTTGTTGTCTCTTGTTCTGAAGGTTGAGGGGCAGGCGATTGTTGCCCAGCCCAGTGGCCAAGAGGACTGGCTGGATGGTTTACATGAGCTGTGCCTGAACCGCCCCACGATCTTCACAATGCTGGAGTCACTGATGCGCGAGTTTCCAGAGGTGACGAGCAATCAACATGTGGCTGTATACAGTACTCGATTTATGCTTGTTTTGTAGAGTTGAGTGGGAATTTACATGGGGATACATGGGGGAACTCACAAAGTGTGTAATGTACGGGCCTGCGAATCTATACTTGGTTTTGCCTATATAGGGTGATTTCTATTTTCCCTATGGTTGAATCCCTTGTTCGGACATATTTAATTTTACGTTTTTTCCCGCTTCCTCAAGTAAATCCCAGAGTCTTGGAGAATAAGATTCTGCCGAACAGTCAGTTTTTACCCTGCCCGCAGGCGAGGAATCCGCAGCTTTTTCAGGTGTTGCGGGACGAGCTGAAGGGTTCGACGATGCGCGATGGGCCACAGAAGGAAGAGCCAAGCGATTTGATCGAAGCACTGGAACATCTCAGAGTTGACCTCAAATTAAGAAGGCGCTTTGCAAAGGATATTGTGGAGGCATTCATTGAAGAATTGGAATAGACATGAAAAGGTAAATCCAAATTGAATGTATATATTAATAATTTGATTTATATAATTATATATAATTAATATAATATTAAGAAAAAAAATATATAGAATATATTGTATAAATTTTTAATTAGATTAAACTAATAAATTTGGAATTCGATTAAATATGTATAATTAAAAATTACAAATAAAGGAATTGAATATAGTATATATTAAGTTGTTTAAAAATATATATAGTGAATTTTTAATTAGCTTTATATTTTGTAGTTGGATGTAATAATTTTTTATTAATATAATATTTAGTCTTAAAAATATTAATTTAATTAATGCGTTAAATACGTATTAATATTGTATTAAATATATTAATATATATTGATAGATATTAATATGGATTATTATTATTTATTAAATATGATATGAAAATTAAAAATTAACTAAAAATAGTATAGATTTAATTATAATATTAATATTTTTTTATTTTATATAATAACAATCGATTATATGTATTAAGAAAAAAAAATTAAAAAAACAAATTTATTTTATATAGGATTGAATATATTTAGATATTTTTAATATTTCAAAAAATTATGTAAATTTGGAATTATAATATTTTGTAATATTAATTTATAAGTCCTTGAGGGTTATAATTTTTTTTGGAGATTTGCGGTATTTGGAATATTACCAATTCTGGTTTATTTTGCAATTAAATTCCCAAAGAACCCTGTTTTTGATCTTCTCCCTGAATCCTGTTCCTATGTCGCGAATACGTTGTTTCTTTAAAGCGCCCTCCGCTACCGTTTTCTTTTACGGCTCAACAGCACGCCACCCTTCCCGCCCAAGCTGTCTTTGGACCGAGGGTTTATCGGATGTGTGGTTTTCACGAACATGCGACAAGCAGAATATCATTCGTTTGACATTCCCAAAATTTATTTTTACCCAAAATTTCTTTTTATTTGTCGAGCATGTTCCGGCAGGATCTTTTCCGAATCCAATAAACAAATTGTTTCTTGAAAAATTGTGTTCAATCCCATTAGAATATTCTTCCGAGTATTTGGCACGTTCCCCTTTTGAGGTTTTTTTTTTTTTTTCAGGAGATTTTCTAAGTGAATCACCCTAAGATTTCATTAGATTCCATTGATTTATCTCAAAATTCTGTCAAATTTCGTTGATTTTCAGCACAACTTAGCAACACTCAAAACTTCGTTGGCTTTTGCTTTTCCTGTATCCAGAGAGCTCGGCTGGGTGTTGATGATTCCTAAACCATTTCAACCTGGCTTTTCTATCGGATCTAGAGCGAAGAATCTCATTTCTTTCCGATATTGAGAATTTCCCTCAATATGGAGTTGTCCATGTTTTCGTTAAACATGTTTTCGTTAAACAATTAGCAACCTGGGCGCTTGAAGGGACCCACCTAATGGCAACTCCGGTAGCTAGGTGCTCTTTTATCAATTTTGCCTCAAGGAGTGTTCTAAACTCCTGGCATGCTGGTGACGCGGTTCTATTCACCAAATCAAAGAGGCTTTTACAATCCGTTGCCACCACAGAGTCTTGCTTTCCGATGATTTGCAGTTTAATCAGATTTTCACTCAAGGATTGATTGGGATCTTTGAGTTCAATTTCGTCCTTAAACGCCGAGAATGCAGGAGGCAATTTGGACAAGGTCTTGTCACCTAATTGACATTTATATTTCTGATCCATGAGCCATCCCCAAAAGAGTCGGCACCACGCAAGCAAATCCATGGCTCCTGCAAATGCCGTGGCTTCTGCTGACAACATACTCACGGCCACCACACCTTTTGGATTTTCTTGGAAGACCACAGGATAGGGTTCACTGCACTTTTGCGATTTTCTCCAATATCCCGGTGTGCAGTCATGATCATGAGTCCTTGGTGGGATGATTGATTCTTTTCGGATGCGAATGAAGCGTCTGAGAATGCTACAAATCGAATTTCTTCTTTTGGGATGTGTTGGTATTTGCATTTTACCCCGGCATGGACCTTGGCATCGTGAAGGAGTCGGTTAGCTTCTATCAGGTCATTGATTTGACCATTATTGATACGGCTCTGCAGCATACTCAATCGATTTCCGAGATCTGGCCTAGTATTGACGGCTGCATATTGGAGATTGCCTATAATGCCACGGAGTGCCTGTCGTTCTTCTTCATTGATTGGTTCTTCGGGGTGCTTCCTACGATCCTTATCAATGTTAATCGGGTTGATATCTTTTACATAAGTTGTTTGATCAATATGGATGGAATAGTCATCTTGTTGGCTTATTTGAAGACCTGTGAAGACGAAGTTCTTTTGCTTTCGATTCCCAAAGGGAAACATCCTTTCAAATTGGTTGATTTTCTCATGGAACACGGAATCACCTGCGAATAGACCGTCGTCGACATGGATGCCCACAAAGCCTCGTGTTGAGTGTTTGTCATCAAACATGATGAAGCAACAAGGATCAAAAGTCCAGCGCCTGAGAACCGCCAGTCTGCCTTGAAGCCGGAACCTAATTCGATCATGGAATGGTCAGCCGAGGAAGCTCTAACATACTTTGCATCTTCAGGTACCATCGGTGTAGTAGATTTGGGGGCGTCGCAGACAATCATTGGCAGCCACCAAGTCATTGAGTTCCTCCAAAGGGAGATTAGGGAAAGGATGACCAAAACCAAATGTCATATAATATTCCGTTTTGGCAACCATCAAACGCTAATCAGCCATGTAGCTATCAACCTATCAGTGCACCAGATTTGGTTCCGCATCGCGATTGTCCCGGGCCAAACGGCTTTTCTTTTTTCGAACGCATTCCTCAAGACAATTCAAGCCGTCATTGACGCAGATGAAGGTTCGTTATAGAGTAAGAAACATAAGTATCTCGAAATGACGAAATCAGCAACAAATCTAATGCTTTTGGACATTAATCAATTGTGGCCTCAGGACGTCCATGCTGTCCAAGACATTGTGCAGGTACAGGGATTAGAAAAGATTCAAAGACCGCAATCCGAGTATTCGGCACAAAACCAAGAGCATGCCGCACAGACGTCCCAGTCAAGAGCAGAACAGTGCTTTTCAGACTTTGCCACATGCGAATCCCAGGTAATTAAGACCAACCATTCCAAAGAGAATAACCATCAAAAGCATGGTCTTTGTGAAGGCACAACCACCAGTTTGCCCAAGATAGACAAGTGTCAGGATACGATAGAGTACCAGCCGAAGTCATCAATGAAGCCCCTGAGCTCTCAAGCAGTGATTTTCAAATAAGACTCGCGCGTCTCCGAGCATGTCAAGCCTCAATCAAAAATTCGTTCAATTCCAAATAGCCGTCAAGAAAGATCAGGAGGAAGAGGAGAATTAGAATATCGATCTGATGCCACTGGCTCGACTCAAAACCGTGCCCATCGCCTTTGGGAAGGCCAAGCTGGGACAGACCTTCGAGGAGGCCTTCCAGGATCAACAAATGGTTCGTCAAGACCCGTCGTGTGCAAGAGTCACCGCCGCAGATGGAGTCCACTTCGATGCCAGAGTCCAAAATCGACCAGACCTCCGGTGTAAAGGCGTGGCGAAGCAGATAGCCGGGAGCCTTGGAGGGAGGGTGCGAGCATGGTGTGGAGGGGACGAACTGTTTTTGGATGATTTGTGGTCTGGAAGTAGGGCTTGATGGAGGCCGCGTCAGGGACTGGTGGAAGCTTGTTTCGGGTTGGGGCTTCGGCCTGTTGAGAGCAGCGGTTTCGTGGCCAGCGTGAAATCATTGTCTTCTAAGGATTTCTAAGGATTCAGACGAGGCGTTTGGCAGCTTTCAAAGGCTTCCCGGGAGGACAATTTTTGGATGACTTTTGGTTTCAAACTAGGAGCTGGAAAGGCGTGGCGAAGCAGATAGCCGGGAGCCTTGGAGGGAGGGTACGAGCATGGTGTGGAGGGGACGAACTGTTTTTGGATGATTTGTGGTCTGGAAGTAGGGCTTGATGGAGGCTGCATCAGGGATTGGTGGAAGCTTGTTTCGGGTTGGGGCTGCGGCCTGTCGAGAGCAGCGGTTGCGTGGCCAGTGTGAGAAAAACCAAAAATTTTGGAAACAAATTTCCCTTTTTCTAGGGATTCAGAGGCAGCGTTTGGCAGCGAAAGTGCAACCA
>CAXAMN010001203.1:292060-305962 GCA_963970005.1 Durusdinium trenchii | reverse complement strand
TTTCACGGTACGAAAATTTGGACCGTTTTGGGTTTAAGTTTTCCGCACAAGTGGGTAAAGTCTGTCGCATCGTGGTGCGAGAACATGTGGAGGGCATGGATCATAGCTGTGATCCCAGTTCCAGATGCGTTCGCTCTACTGCCAACACTAGAAGAGCTTGGCATGAACATTGACACCAAGTGGGACCTCTCTGCTTGCATGAGGAGACTCTTCCCAAACCACGTCGCTGCTCGATCTGGCTGACATCGGTGGCATTTGCCACATGACTTGCCCGGTCTATGCATGGACATCCTCAACTGAGTGCAGCCTGAATGTGGAATTCATTGCCCCGTTTCACTCTCGTGTTAGATCTCCGGATCTTCACCTTTTTGTTTCGCATCTCGGGAGGATATGAGCCTGCTCCTGTTGTGCGGGTTGTTGCTGTTTTGGTTGGTGTTTGGTTGTTTGTTGCTGGGCCTTTTTGGTTCTGGCTCGTGTCTTCTCATCCTACTCTGAATTCATTCAAGGTGACTTGTGCCTCTCGGCACACACAGCGCCCGTACCCATGCAAAAAAAAATTAGAGACTGTTTGATGCAGTTTCCTTGCAGTTTGTGTAGTTTGGAGATGACTAGGTGCAGTCATGTACTCTTTCAAGAAGACTGGATGTGCTTCTAAGAAGCTAAGAGGACATTTGAAGACAGTCTATAAATGACTGTAACTTTGGCTCAAGGAGCGGGACCGAAAAGGACGCGTTGCTACTGTGTTTGCACATGGTAGCGGAGCTCCAAGGATCCTAACATTGAGGGGCAGACGCTTGAGAGAGAGTTTTTGTTTTTGGAAAGGTTTGTAGAAACCTGCAGCTTGTTTGAGCCATGGCCGACCAGACGTCGCCACGATGAGTCCTGTGACTTTTGGACCTACTGTTTTTCCCATGAGTCCAACTGCTGAAGAGACTCAGCCAGCGAGTGCAGAGCCTGGAGTGTCGAGTAGCGATGTTGGAGCAACAAGGATTCCTTTGATTGCAAACAATCCTGTTTTGTCGACTTCTTCGTATGAGTGTCAACGAAGTGGTGAACAGATTGATCCTTTGCAGACTAGTGATCCTTGGTTGTCTTTCTATTCAGGGCCTGGTAGTCAGCAAGCTTTGAGAGATGCTTTGTGGGGAACTTATGGTCCTACTACTACACAGCTAGCAGCTATGCCGAGAACTTTGAATTTGCCACAGTCATGTTCGCATGTTGGTGATAGGTTGCAACCTGGAGGTGTCTTGACAGGAGGTCAGGATCAGATGGGAGCGCCTGTTCGACCAGAAGGTGGGCAGCAATCTCAGCAGCCGAGTTTTGTGCCTGGACAAGGTTTTTCTGGACAGAACGATAGTGGACATGGTGTTACTTTTGGTTTGCCACCTGGATGGGATCAGAATTTGCCAACAGTAGGAGCAGATGGTTTGCCTTTTTCTGGACCTTCAAGGTCTCCTCCTCCAGTTGATCCTTTGTTGACTGGGTTGATGAATCAACAACTGCAATTGGGACAAGCAATGATGGAGGTTTTGAGACGACAGCAACAACAGCAACCTCAGCAACAAGCCCAGCAACAACAACCACAAGTTGGTGTTCAAGACCGTGAACGACTCACCATGGACACCAAGTGGATCCCTGCAATGCCCATGCCATCTTACAAGCAGTGGGTGAGCAGGTCTAGGGAACTTTCAGGGTTCAGAGATTGGGCAGAGAAGCTGGAAGGTTGGTTGTGTCTCATTCACGACCGGTATGGACCAGAATTGAGAGAGGCCTTGCGCATGGAACAACCCATCATCCTGCAAGGAGCCGACCAAGAGCTCAGAGCAAGGAGATTGTTCCATCTGATCCAGCAAGCATTCACTGGATACCCAAAGATTGAACACATGATCAGAAATCAGATCATGGCCCGTGGGGCAGCTGATGCGAATGGCTATGAACTTTTCAGGCTGATTCCACGTGAGTTCTCAATTTACAGTAGGCAGGAGGCACTTTACTACGAGCTTGTTTTGAAGTTCACTGTCAAAAAACCTTCGATTGATGGTTTGATTGATGTGCTTCGAGAGATCCAGACCGAGATCGAACCATTTCACAGTATGCTTGAGGCAAGTGTGATGGCCAGAGCATTGGTTGATTTGAGGATCAATGAGGGGGATCAGTTTTTGCTGTATTTGAGGAATTTGCCTGAAAAGGTGTCAGAACATGTCCAACTCATCAGCGGTGCAGGGACTGTCCAGCAGCTTTGGCGAGCAGTGACTGAGTATTACATTCGCAGTCGTGCTACTGGAACTATGGAGAGGGCACATGCTGTTCAGGGTTCTCCTATTCGAAGCAAGGGTTGTTTCAACTGCGGAGACCCTGGTCATATGCAATCAGAGTGCCCCAAACCAAAGCGCTGCAAACACTGCGGGAAGAGCGGCCATGTGGCCTCAGATTGTTGGGAGAAGCATCCTGACAAGCGACCATCCAAAAAGGATGTTGGAGCAGACCCTGGGAAGAAGCCTTTTCCTACCAAAGGCAAGGGAAAAGGAAAAGGAAAGAGCAAGGGTAAGGGCAAAGGAAAGAGAAACAAGCTTCGAGAACTGGAGGACGGTGAAGAGTGGGAAGCTGAAGAGGAAGGTGAAGACCCCAGGTCGATGAAGAGCAAGACCAAGTCGCAACGATGGTTCTTGCGAAGAGTACTGAGAGTACTGAAGGGGTAGGAGCCTCCACAAGCGAGCCTGTAGTGCACAGCGTCACTCATCCTTTTGAGTACTTGTTGAGTACTCAGGGCTTGGGAAAGGATCTCAAGACCCATTGGCTTGTAGACTCAGGTGCCACTTGCCACATTGTTGCTGAGGAATGGTTGAAGCTTTACAAGGTGAAGCATTGGTACCCAGGCTCAGCTCCAATCCTGAGAGGTGCAGGGGATCATATCCTTCCCACTGCAGGGATGGTAGACCTAGAGTTCAAGGTAGGTAAGACCCCTGTAGTCATGCAGCGAGTAGTGGTAGCTCGAATCAAGTTGAATGTGATCAGCTGCTATGCTCTGTCTGAGACAGGATGGCTGACCAGGTTAGGAGGGGCACGCGAAAGTGTCCTAGAGAATGGTCAGGGGACCAATTTCCCACTTAGGATCTGTGAGCGTGCTTGGTGGTTGAAGGTTGATTTGATTTCCAGGTCAGGTCAGACCAAACGCAGTGGCAAAGCGACCAAAGGTCCAGCCCCCATGGAGGTTGATGAGGTGAAAGGTTCCCCATCGAACCCAGAAGGAGAGATCAGAGAGACCAAGACCACAGAAGCACGAAGCACTGAAAGCACAGCCACACCACATACACAGTACAGAAACGATGGTGAAACGACAAACGAAGCACTGGCAGAACAGGCACGACCAGTTTCTAAGGCAGGAAAGTCCAGAACTAAGGGTCGAGAAGTGATGTGCACTCAGCCTGGTTCATTGCAGTCTTTTTCGTATGTGTGTCGTATGTTTCGTTTTTGTGGTGTTAACTTTGTTTTGTGAAGATGAGCCCAATACGTTTGAGAAGGGGAAGGAGGATGATCAGGAGGATTTTGCCTCTTTCACTTCTGAGTTTGACACCTGGGAGGTTGAGTCGAACTCGTCTTTTGTGAGCTGTGAAAGCCAAGATGTGGATTTTGACTTCTTTTCCAGGTTCCGGACGGAGATTCGGAGGCTTTTTCGGAGGTTTTTGAGAGATCTGAGACGGATTTTGCTTCCTTGCTTGCGTTTTGGAAGAACCAAGAAGGGTTTCCGGGGGTTTCGGAGGAGTCCGAGCGTGTCCGGATGTTCCGTGGGTTGCCGAAAACCGTTGATGTTGAGAGTGATGACATGGAGGAGTACACTCCTTCCATTCCCGATCAGGTTGGTCCGGAGGCGGAGGCCGAAGGTCCGATGGTTGAGGCAGGTTCCGAGGTTGACGAACCACCGGGGGAGTTGCCCCATTATGATCCTGAAGGTCCAGATCCATCACCCGAGCTGGAAGGCAGTTTGTTGTACGAGCACGAGTGTCGAGGACATTGGCCGTATGATCGAGGGTGTGATGCGTGTGTTCAGGCAAGAGGTCGGACGCCCGCGAGGAGACGAAAGGACCAGGAATCTAGCGCATGTGATCTTGCAGCTGATATCATGTTTGTAGGTGGAAGGCACTGGAAGGTGTTAGTTTTGCTCATGATTCAGACTGGCATGATTGGTATGGTGGTTTTAGGTGGTGACCGGGAGAAGGACGTGAAGTCCACTGTCTCTGTGTTGAATGAGATCGGTGTTGGAGGTTTGTCTTTGGAAGTGGCCACTGACAACGAAGCCTACCTGCTGAACCTGATGCAGAGGTCTCTGAGAGAGTCCAACTGTCGAGGCTTCCATTGGAGGAACATTTCAGAGAATCGTCCAGGGTGTAGAACGTGCTGTGGGGATCATGAAAGAAGGTTTGTTCACCAATTGGTTGGCTTTGGAAGCTCATTTAGGCATGAGGTTGGCTTTGGAATCACCTTTGATGGGGTATCTGGTTGGATACACCTACAGGACTTTCAATGGTTTTTGTGAGCGCAAGTGGGGTGGCACTCCTTTGGAATCTCTGAGAGAGAAGAGAGGAGGTCAGATACCACGAACTTTTCCTTTTGGGACCATGGGTTTTGTGAAGCCAGTTCATGCACAGAAGTGGCAAGGTCAGAGGATGGTGCTTGGTGCTTATTTGGGGGCCAGGTACAGCACAGGTGGTGGTTGTTTGGTTTACCCGGTTTCTGTTGACTCCACTGGAGTGAGGGAAGTGATCAAGGGTCACAATTTCAGAGTTAGGGACCAATCACCATGGTATGACGTGAACGTCTTGTTTCCTCTGCTTGCGGGTGCATATGTTGATCCCAGAAGTGGCGAACAAGCTCTTCCTCCGCCACCCGTTCATGATCCGGAGAGGTCAGTGAAGAGGCCACTTGAGGATGCAGGTGGTGCAGGTGGGGAGAAGGGGATGGAGACATGGAAGTCGAAATTCCTTTGCCAGATGGGAGCTTAGCTCCAGAAGGGGCTGGAGAACCTATGGACCTTGATGTTGTCTTGGATCGAGTCATCCAGCATGCCCAGAACGAAGCAATGAATGAGTTCTTGGCAGGTGCCTCTAGGTGTGATGAGGTAGGAGGTGACGTCGAGGCAGAAGGTCGAGGTTCGTCCATCTCTGTTCAGTTTGGGGGAAATCAAATAGATGTACAGATCGCTGAGGGAGTGTGTGATGAATTGACAGGGCACCCCATAGCGCATGACCAGGTGGTCGAGGGCATTCGCACAGAAATGGTGCAACTGGAGACATTGGAAGTTGGTGACACCTATCCTGAGAAGAAGGGTCGCACCATCGCAGTTGAACATGAAGTTCAAATCCTCACAGCGAGGTGGGTTTTTGCTGTCCTTTGTCGTGCCCGGTTGGTCGTTCGCGATTACGCCTCTGGTGCTGAAAGCGCTTTTCGGTCTGGCATCTATGCCCCTACAAGTAGCTTAGACTCACTGCGAGTGGTCCTTGCCTTCTCAGTGGTGGAAAGCATGAGCCTTCTTACAGCTGACGTGTCGACAGCCTTCATGTATGCGCCTGTTGAAGCCGACGCTTGTGATTAGGTTTTGCTCCCCCCGAATATCACTGTGAAGGGCCAACGAGTCATTTTGTGGCTGAAGAAGGCCATGAATGGCTTGAGAAGGGCTCCATTGTTGTGGTTCTTAGAGCTCCAGAGAACGATCCGTGACTTGGGCGGAGACGGGACCTTTGAATCAACGTTGTTCAGAGTGCAGACTGACACCCAGTTCTTGTTGGCCCTAGTCTATGTTGACGACTTGCTTACAGCCAGTAATGACGTTGAAGGAGGTGAGAACTTCTTGCGTGCACTTCAGAAGATCTGGAAGATCAAACGCACGGGAAGTATTCCGTCCGGGCAGAGAGGACTCCTGGAATTCTTAGGCGGCACGATATACAGACGCCATGACGGCGAGGAATGTCTGTACTTTGGAGTTTCCAGAAGCTACATGGAAGGCATCTTTGTTTCATGGGAAGAGAAGCTCAAAGAATCCACCGGTTCAGCCATGCCCAAACTGGAGGAGCTGCTAAAAGACGCCGAGAAAAAGTTCGGGACTCCGGAACTGTCCGCCACGGAAGCACAGCGCTACCGGAGAGTCTTGGGACAGCTCGCGTGGGCAGCACTCTCCAGGGCAGACCTTGCTTTTCCTGTTGGGTTTTTGAGTCGATTTCAGTCGAAGCCCCATGTTCCGGCAGAGATTTGTCTTCGTAGCTTTCTTCGTTGGTTGAAGGGTCATTTGCATTTTGTGCAGCAGATGCCTGCTAGCTCACCACCCGTTTTGACTGAAGAAGGGGTCGTTGTAGGTTTTTGTGATGCTTCATGGAATGTTTCTGGTGCTGTCATTTCTTGGCGTGGATGTTGCCTGAAGTGTTTCAGTAGGAGACAAGAGGTTCCTGCGTTGTCGTCTGCAGAAGCAGAAGCGATCGCCATCACGGAGGCTAGCAAAGAACTTGTGGCCCTGGGGATGCTGATCGAGACAGCTCGTGATGGGATTCCTCTTGACGAGATAGGCATGCCAGCCAAGACCACCGGCAGCATGAAGCTTCACTTGTACAACGATGGGAAAGCGGCGATTTCCATATCGACCATGGAAGGTTTGCTCCGACGTGTCAAGCACATGGAACTGCGTGCACACTACGTCAAATACCTCCATCGACGACGCCGCTTGACCTTGGAACATTGGGAAGGTGTTTCCAACCCGTCCGACGGTCTCACGAAGAGTTGCAAGCTCATTGAGATGTGGATGAACCTCTGTAATGCTGTAGGACTTGTACCTGGTTTGGATGAAGATAAGGCAGCATTGTTGAGGGGCTTGTCTCGAGACGCCGATGACGACGAACTTCCGATCGGTGAACGTTCAGTTCGAGAAGGGGAGTATGCTCATCGTGCGTGTTTCTTGCATTTTTCGTCCGTTGGGGATCGGAAGGTGACGAAAGCTTGGCCTGCTGAAGTTTGAACTTTGTCGAATGTGCTTTTTCCGGAACAGTTTTTCGAGATGCACTTTGACTTGGGAGAGTTTCTGAATCTGTTTTGTGTGTTTCCGTTTGTTGTCCGTCTGTGTCCGAACTTGTTCAAAGGAGTTTTGTTTTGTTTTGTCTTGGTAGCACGGAGATTTGGAACCTTTGTCGCGGTGACAGAACTGTAGTGGAAGGACGTGTCCGAGAGCAGTCGTTGAGGTCCGACTAGGTTCGGAGGTGTAGGAGGACTGTTTCTTGTTGATTTAGGAGCCTTCTGTTCTGTGGTGCAGTGTTTTGAGTTTTGCAGAATTGAATGCGTGTGCAGTTGTGCATTTTGGAATCTGGATTGGAAGCATTCACTGTGAAATTGCTCAAAGCTGTCTTGTGCATTTGTTTTCAAGTTTCTTGTGTGTGAAATGCTGTTTTTGGTGAAGATGTTTTTGGACAGCAGGAGCCTTGGAATCCAGTTTTGCTTGACCGACTTTCCGGATAGCTACCTCTTTCCTAAGGAAATCGAGACGACGTACTGTTTTTCCTACTTGCACTTGTGCTTGCCTATGTCTAAGGTGGACTGATAGATGCCCGCAGCCGTTTTCTTTCAAGGACAGGAATTCTTCCACGGTGGAGACTGGAACGAGGCCAGGAAACGAGTGAACTTGAAAGCTTTCTGTGCGCAGAGAAGGTTTTTGAGTGTTTCATGCTTGCAGTTGAGTGGACCTAGAGCAATAGTTGCTTGAGCGGGACTTGATTGCTGAGCATGTCTTGTGTGTTTGCTTGTTTTGAGAGTTTGGCATTTTTTGCAGTTGGAGACGACTAGAGCAATAGTAGCTTGAGTTGAATCTGGCTGTGAGAAGTGTGGAACAGATGTGTTTTGTTTGCCTTGTTTGCCAGTTTGCAGTTTGAGGTTGGAAGATTCTTGGTAGTTTCACGGTTTGCTAGTAGTCATCTTGAAGAGACCGAGTTTGGTAATCTGTTTGAGACTTGGTGTTTGAGATTTGTGGCTTGTGATTTGTTTTGTACATGTTTGAGATGGGAACTGTATCAACTCAAGCTGCCTGAACAAGCTTTGTGAGATTTCAAGCCTTTTCTCGCCATCCTTTGATCATCGACGATGACCACTGATCCAAGCGCCAACCCATTGCCCAGCATTGTGGCGGCAGGTCCCCCGACGTTTCGCAGTGTGTTGTTTGAAAATCGGGACCTGATGGGAGTCAGCCTCCTAGAGTTGAACCAATATGGATTCGACACCTTGGAGGTAAGCCAGGACCTGTTGGAGGAGACCACCCTGAATTGCTTCCGTTGTGAAGCATCCCGCCGGCATACTGCTGGATCCAACCACGAAGGCAAGTTGCATGCTCTGAAGCATATGACCTTGGAGCTATCAAGCCAGGAAGTGGGCGGAGTGGACCCATCCACTCTGTTTCCAGCCACTGGGCCAGAAGGGCTGAACGAGTACAGTGGCAGATCCTTGGTGGAGCTGAGATCAGAGGTCCAAGAGATGGAGCAGAAATTGGTGTTGTATAAAGCAGCAGCCAAGGTCTACGCATGGGCCTATTTTGAAAAATTGTTGCAGCTCTCGAACGCAGAAGTGGATCGCTCGACGGAGGACTCTCCGGCGGACGTTGCTCCGCCTACCCAGGAGGTCAAAATGGAGGCTTTGTTAGATACCCTGGTATGGGCAACCCATAGATTTGGAGGAGTTTCCAAAGCTCTGAGTCAAATCTCAGAGTCGGCTACGAGAATCTGCGATTCTGCCAGCAGCCTTGGACCAGCCATGACTGAGCAGACCCACACTGTCGCAAAGCTATCTGAAGGGTTGCTAGCTTTGACAGCTCATGTGAAGGTCAATGGCGACAATGCCGGACCGATGTTGGCTGGAATAAAAGCTCTCCAGAAACAGATGGAGAATTGTTCCTGGCAGATCAGCGGCTCCGGCGCCAAGCTCATCAATGTGAGTGTGAAAGAATTACTGATGAGCCAGGGGAAGAACATCGGTGAGAATACCACCAACACCGCCAAATCCCTTGAGATCTTGAAGCACATGTACGAGGGCCTTGTGGCGCTCAATGATAGCTACAAGGAAGGGACATCGACCATGAAAGAAAGCAATACCCTTCTCAAAGAACTCATTGAGGGTCAGAAGATGGCTCTACGCCAGCCTGGGATTCGGATGGCCCAACAGACATCGACACCTGAGCCAATTCCACCAGCTCCGATGACCATGGGGGCTCCTGGAACTGCATCTGTGCCCGCTGCGTTCCAAGCGGCACCTCCGACTTTGTCGAGGATTCCGGGAACGACCTTGCCACGACCCCCTTTGTGGCCGGGATCTCATTCAGAAGGTACGCCCAGCACGCCTACTGAAGAGGTGGATCCTGTTGCCCCAGGGTTCAAGCGAGTGAAATTGGCTGATGGATCTGTCATGACTGTCCCAAAAGGATGGCAGTCTGATCCTAACTTGTAGTGCCTTTGACAGGCGAGATGCCATCAGAGAAATGGCGTGATTTTTAGAAGGCCATTGTCGCGGCCCAGCAGCTTGCACCACGAAAAAGAAAAAGAAGATCATCTTTGTTAGGGTTTCCTTGTGTTTTCAGAACATCATGTGCCACCATGCTTGAACTTGGCTTGACCTTGGCTTGAGGCATGCTTGAACGTGTGATGTCTGGTTGAATCTATGGAAATATGAGTTGGAGGCCATTTTGTTCGTGTCTTGCTTGCTGGTTGCTTGGGGAGTTCATGTTTGAAGATTTTATCTTGTCTTGAGAAAGCAAGAGAAAGCAAGAGGAAGCAAGAGGAAGCAAGAGAAAGCAAGAGGAAGCAAGAGGAAGAAAGGAAACAGAAAGAGAAAGGCAGATCAGAAAGGCAGGTGGAATTAGACACGTGCAGTGTGGCAAAGGGTTTGTGATTTTGGGTTTGAGTTTGCTGTGGCAAGACGAGTTCACTTGATTCAGGATGTTTGGAACCCAGTTCATGACCAGGTAACCTCTAGAGAGAGTTTCTTGTGATGTCTTGTGCTTGTTTGCAGCTCTGTTCATTGCAAGTTTGTGTCTAGGTAACCTTGGGAGTTTTCATCTTTTGTAGTTGATGTCAACTTTGTGAACTTGTCAGGTCTTGAGGTCAGAGGTTTGCACGGCATGGTAACTCTAGATCACCTTTTGCTTCCTGAGCTGACAGGTTGTCCTTGAAAGCCTTGTGCTTTTGGGGATCTCGATGAAGAGGTTTAAAAGGGTCAATGAAATAAGGAATCAACCCATGAGATTCCATGACCCACCTCTGAGAGATCCTTCTTGCACGTTTGTCCTTGGTTGAATGCGTGTTGGTTGAAGGTCGAAGTTGATTCTTTGATGGATCTGGAGTTTGGCTTGGGTTGAGCTCGAGTTTACCTCTGGATTGATGTCATTGAGATCACCTTTGAGGGCAGAAGTTTGGATCTTAGTTGATGTCTGATCCTTAGTTGCTCCAACAAAACGAACAGAAGGAGAGAAGAAGACAGAAGAAGAAGGCAGGTAGCCCTAGGCGACCCAAGAAGGGGTGTGAAAAGTAGCGTACAGCGCACGTGTACAGTGTATGGCTCACCTAGTGCTTGCTTCTTTAGGGAACTTCGTTTTTGGAGTGCTTGGGGTTGGAGCTGAGTGGAGGTCTGTGCCCTTTTTGTGTTTGACCTTTGACCACCTTAGCAGGAGGATGTTTGAAGTGGCAACTTGTGGCTAGGAACTGCTTAGAGAACCTTTTGGTAGAGCACGATGTCTTTAGAGACTGTTTGATGTGGTTTCCTTGCAGTTTGTGTAGTTTGGAGATGACTAGGTACAGTCATGTACTCTTTCAAGAAGAGTGGATGTGCTTCTAAGAAGCTAAGAGGACATTTGAAGACAGTCTATAAATGACTGTAACTTTGGCTCAAGGAGCGGGACCGAAAAGGACGCGTTGCTACTGTGTTTTCACATGAAGACCATCAGGTAGCTAACTTCCTGTTTATTGGGCAGTGAGTACAGTTGCAACGATCTCGGTGGAGGCAATTTGGTCAACGGTGAGCTCAAGTGAATGCAGGTATGAGGTTTGCTCCTTGCTGGCCTACTCTGTCCAGAAAAAGACTCCTACGGCGCAAAGTTCCTTCCAGCTCGTTGCCGCTGCTTTGAGTGCTTACAAAGACGAGATAAAGTCACAGTAGTGAGGGACTCACCGTATTCAAAATCCCAAGGAAGTTTGCAATGTGCACAGTTGACCGAGCACTGGTGCCACAGCCCAGAGGGCAAGTCGTGGAGAGCATAGCTCTTTGGGATCGTTGGTCAAGCTTGCGAAAATTGTGGCCTGCAGAGAGCAAGATAGAGGTTTAAGGAAGGCATAAGGTGGTGCCTCGACAGCTCATGCCTCCCCCCCCGAAGGGGGGAGGTGGACAGCGAAACCGGCATTCCAAGTGGCGTATGGCTTGTTCCTTCTGCAGATCCTGCCGTTGAAGGGTGTCACCATCGACGTGGGCCATGAACGGCTCCGGGCTACGACAGCAGCTGGGCAGCGCGGGCGCCGTCGAGGTGGGACAGGGTTGCCCGACGCCCAGGTTTTCGCGTTTGGACAGTGGCCATGTGTCGAAGCCGTCGCTACAAAAACTTGTGTTTGTGGTCTTAGGAGCAAGTGTTCACCTAGCTTCATGTGTTGTTCCAGTCTCTAGGGACCTAAGGAGAATCATGTTGAACTGCGGTCCTTGTCAGCGGGGACTCGCGGACAGTACATGCGTTTTCGAGGAAGTTGAAGCCGGAGCATGGGCACAGACGTCAATTGATCATTGCACCATTGGAAGCTCCGTCTACCGGTAGCATGGTCTCTACCAGTAGAGGAGCTAAGTAGCTGCAAAGAGATCTGATGAGCCATCTCTACCGGATCTAATACAGCTAAGTCACATTTTTGAGGCTTTGCTGGCTCTACCGGTAGCATGGCTCGAGGGGTCAATGCGACTTCAGCCCAATTCGAGGAGGACAACTTGTGGTTGGGAATGAACCCTAATCTGGGCTTGCTAAAGAAGTCCCTTCTGGAGACAATTCTTCCTTGGTTCCTGAATCCAATTCAAGCTAGTCCACCCAGTTTTCTGCGGCAAGAACCTTGTCCAACGCGAGGACTGCTACTCAGTTATATACAATATACAATTAGCAGTGCATGTTGTCGAGCAGTCTGAGAAGCACAAAGATGCAGACATGGGTCTCATTTGCTCTTATTCTTCTACAGTATAAGAATGGATCTACTATATAGATAACGGCAACATAATAATGTATATAGGTGTGGGAACTGAGGGATGAGACTGGGGATTCAGTTTTGTGTAGTTTTTGGGGGAACTCATGAGAACCTACCCTAGTGAAGGGTTAGGTGGATATAGACATAGAGTGTGACTAACTTATACTACAACTGCATCCTAGACTTAACGTACCACAAACCAATGAGGTTTATGCAGCTGCGCCAAAGACCCAGCAGTCCTTCATAGATTACTGTAATTCGCAAGTCCCTTTAAAGGCTGTTCACAAGCCATCCCAACCACCACCCACCCACCACCTGCCCACTACCACCCACCAAGACCGTCTGGCCTCAACCCCATCCCATCGTCCTCACGCTCAGGTGTCCATGCACTTGACCTTGGCCGAAGCCGAAGCTCTGCGGAACACCTTTTCGAACGTGCTCAGTCTTGGAGCTTGGTCTCAACGCCATGGTTTGCATCATCGTACCTCGAAGAAAGGGAGAAGCTTAGCATATGTAATGTTTTTTGAAGTGGTGGAAGCAGCCCAACAAGTTGGGAGTCCCAAATTTGATTCTCTAACCTTCCAAGCCTCGAAGAAAGGGAGAAGCTTAGCATATGTAATGTTTTTTGAAGTGGTGGAAGCAGGCCAACAATTTGGGAGTCCCAAATTTGATTCCCTAACCTTCCAAGATCATCAAAAAAGAAGTCTGTAGTTCAAGACAGTCTAAAATCCAGATGATGCAACAAGCTGGTTGTTTGGAAAGAACATTAAATCAGTGCTGGTTGGAACCCTAGAGTTTCTTCTTGGGAAGTTTCCTTTTCAGTTCAGAACCCTACCGCTTCGGTGTGGCTCCGGGTTGGTGCCCAACATCCACTCAGTGAGGCTCCGCGGCTTGTCGACCTCGCCCAAAGCTGGCGACGAGTGGAGTCGAGCGCTGCTTCCGATGGGGTTCACAGAGACGAAAAAAGGCAGCGGCCGCGTGTCTCAAAAGGAATAATATATATACCAGGACCTTCCAACAGGTGTTTTTTGGACACCTCTTAACCTCTTTATATATATATATAGATATTTTTTTTGGGTGGATCTTGCTTTGGTGTTCAGGCGAAATGATCAGCATTGCCTCTTGGAGATCTTTGATGATCTTTGCGCCCTTGATCACAAGGAAACCCAAGATAGCTTGCCACTTGCAGTGCCTACTAGCCATTCCTTGTGCTCTTCCAATGTGTCAGTTTCTCACTTGCCTTTATGCATCAAAATCCGAGCCACCACCAAAACCTAGCGGTTGCCAATTCAGTATTTGGTCGTGCGACAAACATGGTGCTGAACTTGCCACATAAGCGACAACAATGTCGTTGATGTACAGTTCAGTGTGAGACTAGTTACAGAGGTTGAGTATAATTGGCCGCTGGCCGCAGCCAAAAACCAACTAAAAGGGGCAAGGGGGGAGGAGGTAGTCGAGGCATTCCACAAAGCCGGTCAAGGGGCCATTCCTACACCTTCCACATAAGCAACATACAAGACATATCCACCAAACACGCTGGTGCTTTGATGGCGGATTTTGGGTAGGTCGGGCTTGGTTGGTTAAACCATTGTGTTTTGTCGTCGTCATCTTGGATTTGGGGTTGTGGTGGCTGTTGTTGTTGTTGTTGTTGTTGTTGTTGTTGTTGTTGTTGTTGTTG
>CAXAMN010001203.1:276092-292050 GCA_963970005.1 Durusdinium trenchii | reverse complement strand
TGTTGTTGTTGTTGTTGTTGTTGTTGTTGTTGTTGTTGTTGTTGTTGTTGCGTGTTTGTAAGCCCCTTTGTAGACAAGGATGCTGAGGATCATCCTGACGTGTCTTCGACCGTGACTCGTGTACATGCAGTGGCTGGCAGCTTGGCTGGTGCTGACGACACCTTTTCTTCTGCAGCTGCTGCCTGCGCGGCCCATTGGATCTGGCACGAACCTGTGCGGCCACCGTCACATTGAAGCACCTTTGTGTCGGTTGGATTGCGCCTTGATCCCCACTCATTTCCTTGAGTATCCACAACCGTGGTCCCAAGTCCACGGGCTGGGTGGCCTTGCTTCGACCCCTTTTTGTCGGAATCTCACTCCCAGTAGGGGCGAGGGTTGGGTGAGGGCCATGACTCACCTGAGAGCAGAGACCTCCCTTCGTTCGATTGAAGTTGATGGACCCTCTGCGAAAATCCATGGCATCGGGCCGGTTTGTTGGGGGACCTTCAAGCGAACGCGCCCCCACTCGAAGCGCAGCTTTCGTAGGGCTTAAGGCCGTGCTCTTCGTAATGGCTTTTTCCTGGTATCGAGGTAAACTCTTGGATAGAGTTCAACTAGGATGCTCTGTGCCTCCTTCGTCGATAGCACCACCCACCCAATCGACCCAGCCTCGATCCTTTCAGCGAGACCTCAGGAAGCGGATACATGTCCTGGCATGGAACAGCACGGGCCTGGCGGCTTGGAAATTGGATGAACTTCGATACTGGCTGGCTGAGCAACCCTTCCAAGTGGTGCTCATCTCCGAGACCCGCTGGCAATTTGATCGAGAATGGATTGAAGGTGGTTGGATTCATATAGCATGCAGTGGGGATCCGTTTCGTTCATGTGGCATGCTCTTCATGATTCGTACCACCCTTTGCCAGCAAAGCCAAGTCAGTTGGAGGTCGATCGTTGCTGGACGCTTGGTCCATGTTCCGGTACACTTAGACAGGCCCCTTGACCTGATTGGCTGCTATCAACATGTCTATGTCAACAAATACTCATGTAAGCAGAATCGGATGCACTGGATTCGATCACTTGACTCCCTTCTTCATGAAATCCCCAAACGGAATAACCTTGTGTTACTTGGAGATTGGAACTGTGGTCTCCCTCAAGCCAGGCCTCACATCGGAACTTCTGACTTCTTGAGTTCGACTGGCCGTCAACTGGTCTCATTACATGAGGACTGGAACAAGCACCTTGACCTTGTTCGAACGCATGATCTCTGTGCCATCAACACTTGGCGACAAGATATAGGATCCACCTGTCTCACAGCCAAAGGTGATTCGTCGCGTATCGACTACATCTTCGTTCGGACACGTCAATCGGATCGAGAAACGCTTGAATGTATGCCATTGGAATCTTTTGATTTGCTTGACACTGCTAAGATAGGTCACCGTCCTTTGATTGGTTCACTAAATCTCGCCTGGCGCCCTTCATGTGGAGTGGCACTGAATCGCATCACGTACCAAAGTCGTGTCATGTGTAGATCTGCACAGCAGGATCCAGTTCGATGGAGCACCTTTCTTACTGCCAACACGGCAATTTTGACTGAGGCTCGCTGGACTGATGTGCATGATGTTCAACACACACAAGATCGCCTCACATCCAATTTTCAACAGATGTTTAATCGTCAGAAAACTGTTGAGGCTCCTTGGCACAAGACTAAAGGACTCATGGCCACTAAGTGGGACCTCCTTGCGCAGATCCGTAAACTGACTAGTCCTGGTCTTGCTAGCTGTTTCAGATGTTGGCAACTGATCACTGCACATCATCAATGCCATGTGCAACAGCAACTAGCTTCACGCCAGGCAAGGACGGATCGTTTTGATCATTTGATCTCTGAGGCTCGATTTGCAGCCTCCCGACATGAATTGTTTGCCCTCCATGCCATTGTACGTAAGCTCTCACCCAAAGTTGTCCTCCCAAGAATTAACCTTAGAGGTAATCACGGGGAGTTGTTGAGTCCGGTTGAGGCCTTTGCACACTTGAAGCATTTTGTCTGTACTGCATGGGCTGGACCTCAGTTGCAGTCTCCGACTGGACCGGCGCCAGGTGTTCCGTTCACTGAGGATGAACTGACGCGAGCCTTTGCGCGTCTCAATATCATGAAGAGCACTGCACCGGGCACATGTCCTAATGTGTGTTTAAAGGCCATCCCTCATGAGACGACGGCTCAACTTTACCCCTTGCTCACTAGTTGGTGGTCACATAATCCCCCGTTCATTCCCCAACAATGGAAAGATGGATCACTCTTTTTGCTGCCCAAGCCTGGTAAATCTCCTGATCATGCGGCCAACTTGCGGCCTCTTGCGCTCCAAGATCCCTTGGGGACCACGATTCTTGGCCTTCTCACCACCGTTGCTAGGAATAGTGTGTTGGATCAACTGTGTGCACAACATCAATATGCATACCTTCCTCATCGGGGGACACATGAGGCCATAAGCAGGGCGGCTGAACATTGTCAGAAGGTTCGTGCTCTCCTCCATCGAATGAGGAGACCACAAAGTCTTGCCTCGACCCTTCCGAGTCCGAGTCTGTATGGAGGGCTGACCATCAGCATTGATTTGAAACGTGCTTTTGACAGTCTCCCTCGACCGGAACTCTTTGATGGCCTACGTCAGCTAGGAGTGGATGAGGCTTGTGTGACTCTTTTGCAGGAGTGGCATGTTGGTACAAGGTATTGGCTGGAACATAAAGGCCATCAAGACCATGTCAATGTTGCGCTGGGTGTCAGACAGGGATGCCGCGCCGCACCATTTTTGTGGGCAAGTAGCATGTCCAGACTCATGACTCGCCTTGCTGCTAGCACCAGTCCTGAGTGGGTTCTCAAAGTCCTGACCTTGTATGCGGATGATTTCCTTCTCCAATGCGAGATCACTTGTGAACAAGATTTGTGGGATCACCTGCACTTTGTTGGGATTCTTTTTGATATTTTGGACACAACAGGACTATCCATGAACCTCACCAAGACTGTGGCTTTGTTTCAGATTGTTGGCAAGAAGTTCAAGAAACTTCAATCCCGCGTCCTTGTTGAGCAAGCACACCAATGGTTCTTGCTTGTGCCCCGCTCCAATGGGATGGCCACTAAAATCAAGTTGGTGGCGGACCTCAAATATTTGGGATGCAAGCTGAGCTATGGTAACTTTGAAAAACTCACATTGGAGCATAGGGTGGCTGCTGGACTTCAGGCAAATCGACGCCTACATCGATGGCTCTATGGCAAAAAAGGGTTAGACAAAGAACAGAGAAGGAAACTTTGGGAGAGTGTCGTCCGCACAACCATGACATACGGCATTTGGGCAACTGGTGTGACAACGGCTGGGCTCAAGCGGCTGGTGAGTCTTTTGGTATCCATGCAAAGGATGATCTACATGAATCGTTCACATCGGACAAGAGATTCACATACACTCTTTTTTCAGCAGAATCAGATTGAGCACCCACTTCAGTTTCTTCACCGCTTCTGTTTGCGCATCCTGACTGGCCATTCTGCCAAACTTGGGCTTCGACCTCAGACGGATGTTCTGCACCAGCTCCACCTTACAGGAACACGGTCTATGCTTGAACAGATTGTGCAACACACCACTGGAGGCCCTGATCTGACAGTGGCTCCTGCGGCATTCGAGTGCAGAACGTGTGGAGTGGCGTTCTCAAACATTCAAGCACTGTTGACTCATGAGGGTTTCACACATGGAGTCAAACACAAACGCATTCAGGTCTTTTCTGCTGTTCAAGACTCTGTTAACGGAACGTCCATTTGCAGGCATTGCCATCATTCGTTTCCATGTTGGAGTGCACTTCGAACCCATATTGAACAAGCTTCCTCTCTTTGACCCGCTGCAGGTGATGTCGACTTCCCTGGCCAATGCACGTGCCAGTTTGCTACCACAGATCTTGGAGGTTGACCCCACTGGTCTCAGCCTGAATCCATGCATTGGGGACTATCTCCGCAGTCACTGCATTCTCTGTGGAACTCAGCTGCTACGTTTTCAGGACATGACTCATCATTTGGCATTGGAGCACTCATCCATGGCAGCCCAAGCTTCTGGATTGTACCAGCATTGGCATGGATCTATGCTGTCTCCCTGTACGTTCTGTCATGTGGACTTTGCTCACTCGCATCACTGCAAGGTACTCTTCCAGCTGATGGTCCTCCGTGCAGAGAGCTTGGCAAGCACAGGTGCCCCGGAAGGAAAGTTGGTGACACCGCCTTCCAATGAGACTCCAAGATCCAGTACTCCTGATGGTGGTCTGGTCCCCTTCAATGGCAACAACTGTGATGGACCCTCTCCTTCTCCTGTTTTGGATGATCACATGCAAGGCCATCAAATTGCCAATCCTATGGGGGCTCCTTTGACGACTTTGACTTCATGTACAGGCGCCACTGACTCCAAGCAATTCAGCTCTGACGACCATCCCAAAAGCTCCAAGACACCCTATGAGGACCCGTCTCCCTTTGTTTGCATCATTTGTGCAAGCTCCTTCGCCACACAGAATGACTTAGCTGAGCACATGAGGATTCATGATACATATCACTCGGTTCGTGATGCTGTCATGGGACATCCGACCTGTTCTCATTGCCGGAGTAGTTTTCGAGAGACCTGGGAGCTACAGAGACATATTGTGAGGAAATCATGCCCAGTCTTTGATCCGCAGCTGCAACCGACACGTGCACTATGCTTTGACCCTGATCTTCAAGCTGCTCTTCGAGAAGGAAAGGTCATGGAGATGTTATTGAATCCACTCAATCCTGAAGAACGCCTTCGATTCACCCTTTCTTGCACCATGTTTGGCATGGGACACAGCAGGGTAGCAGATTTGACCAGACATCTTCAGACTCAGCATGGCCCATTCTTTCGATCAGCTGATGCCTATGTCTTGTTGTTGGAGGAGCACCAACCGGATTGTGTGTGCAATCCCAGACGACCTTCACAGCCACGATCTCACAGGTGCGTAGCGTGGCGTCAAGTTGCTATGATTGAAGCATTTCTCAATCCAAATCATTGGTGCTTCTACACTCCGTGGAAGATTGAAGCGGATTCATTACAACGTGCAGCACAGATCAATGTCCGATTACATGCACAGGCTCCTCAGCTACTTAGACGACTTGCGGATCCACAACGGGCCCTTTTGCTGATGGACCATGCCTCATGTGAGAGTCTCAGACAGTGTGCAATCGCAGTTGTTCTGATGCTTCCGATCTCATGTATCACATTGAGCATCAACACGCAGCTGAATGTCAATGCAGTCAAGCTCTCCTTCATGGATTGGTGACCCACTTTCTGGCTCATAGCGCTCCTCTTCCTTGCAGGGTATGTGGTATCGATCAACCTACCTACAACCTTGTGGATCAGTCAGCGTGGTTTGCACTCAAACACAAATGTGTGGTCCTTCAGAACCTGACCTTCCTTCACCTGCTCACTCGCCCTGACTGCGCCAGCCATGGAAGAGCAAAAGTTGGAGGTCTACGAAGAGGACAAGCTGACCCAGCTGCAGGAGACATTGTTAGATATGCTCACCGACGCACCGACTCCGGCCCGGCAACAGTCAGCCAAGAAGCTCAAGGTGGAGCGTCAAGGCAGGAAGACCGCTCGTCCCTCCTCGACGACAGTTCATCAAGACGACTCCCGCCAGACGACTCAGGTCTCTCAGCTATGCCGGATGCTGGCGGTCTTGGCTCTTCGTCACGAGGACGCCCTGAACTCTCTAGCTTGCCAGGATCAGTTCATCCTGTTTCTCACTCATGGTCCACAGGGCATGCCACCGCTGATGATCCAGACAGCTCAAGACTGGAGAGAACAATCCAGCAACACCACACCTCTCAGAGTAGCCCTGATGAAGAACTTGCTGGAGGAACTGATGCGACGGTTCAAAGGGTTTTGTGCAAAGCTCTCGGACGAGGACTTCCGTCGTCAGAGCATCCAGACCAAAGTGATCCTGGAGGACAACACGATCCCATTCCTGCAATGGTGCCATCAGCAGAAATGTCTGCTGCCTTCTCAGACAGCGGGAGCGGCCCTACCGGACATGGAGCAGCGATTGCAACGCCTGCACTCGGCTCTACAGGAATCAAGCAACCTGATCCGGTTCTTTGCCCTCCGCAGTCAGGGCCACACTACAGGAGTGACACCATGGAAGATTCAGCTCTCGATGAGGAACGATGTCCTCATGTGCGAGATGAAGTCCCTTCTAGGCTCAGCAGTGTGGATGCTCATTGCAGGTCGGTTGAAGGCTCATTCCCAACAACGCTCACGAGCAGCCCAGGAGATCCAGGAGATTGCTTACCCTCGCAGGTCCGGGAACCGCCGACGCTAGGAGACCTTCTCCGAGGTGCACTTTTGGGGGCTCAGCTGTGTAACAACAGCTGTTGGTGCTGGGCCAATGCGGGGTTGCTCAGTACCCTTTGGGCTCTTCTACGCCGGCAGACCTTTTCCTTGTCTGACTTTGGACCTCAGCTTCGGCCGGTTCGTGCTTCTCTTCATGCGCTTCAAACTACGCCGGGGATTCAGGTAGCAGGAGCCTTCTCTGATCTTCTTCAGCAGGCGCGGATGGTGTGTGCACCCCGAGATGTTGGAGAATTTGTATCGGAGCTCATTGTCTGGCTTGAAACTGAGGGAACGTCGTTTTGCTGCTGGCACAAAAGTTGAGCGCTCTGAAGCTGGTACATGGCAATTCTCACTGGCCTTGGATTGTCTTTATGAGCTTGACATTCCCAATCCAACATTGCAGCAATTGCTCAACCCCTGGATCTATGCTGAGTCCATGAGGTTTGGTTTTCTTTCAGCAGGACCACTGAAATGTGTGTATGTTGATCGCCTCGTCATGCTCACGAATTTCCTAGGCCACAACAATGTGCTGGATCTGGAGCAGGAAGTGAACTTGCCGTTCTTTGAGGACGACCGAACTGCTGAACTCACGTGGCTCCCACATCGACCTGTCTCAGGAGTTGTTCACTTAGGTAGCCAGGCCTCTGGCCATTTCGTGACTTCAGCCCTGACTGCTGGTACGAGATGGATGATGAAACGCCCGCTAAGGTACATTCTGAGCTGCCTGAATGGGCAAAGAAAAGGTTGGTGCTCATCTGGCTGTGTCCAGCCAACTGCGCCTTGGACAAAACCTTTCCTAGCCTGAATGAGCGCCTTGGATTGACTCCAGGACCATCATATGAACCTCCTGAGGAGGTCACTGCCTCTCAGGAAGAAGATCTTGTGCCCTCGGATGCTTGGACTCAATTAGACTCTATGGATGCGGCCCCTGCATTGCCTGACGATGCGCAGCGGCTGGAGCGGCTCCTTGAGCGGATCACGGAAGTGCTGCTGCCGCCTGAAACCTGCGTGCTGACGACGCCTGAGGCCAGCAGCGGATGACTGAACGGCAGTGACGGTAGAACTGTGTCAGGCCTACCTTTTAGGTATGGCCTGCTGCTCTCGGCCCTGGTCGAATTTTGAGCGAAATTTTGAATGCATGATTTCTGACTCTTTTTGGTTTTTGAGTGATGACCATACACAGAGCTCTCATTGAGCACTGGTTCAATTCCGCCTGCTCATGTCTTCCGGATGCTGATGCATCACCTTTCGAACATAGCTTCATGAGCGGCTAGGCCCTTGCTGCCTTCAAAAAGTACTCCCCTTGTGGAGTCCGTCAGCCAAGTGAGCTGATGAACGGCTGCGCTACCCTCTTGGGCGCGTGAGAAGAAGAAGAAGTTGCGTGTTTGTTGTATAGTTGATGTGTTTGATTGTTTTGTGTAGGAATGTCTTTGCAGCATGACAGCACTGTTGGTCCACAGCATGCTTCAAAGCTTTCATCAGTGCCATTCTAAGAACAAGGTGAACAACATCGATTCAGATTCAGTTGTTGCTACAATCGAAACCACGTTCCAGACGCGAGGATTTCCATCCAACACGAGAAAGAACTAGCACGCTTCAAAGGACCAAACAAGCATTTGTAACAGCAAACATCATTGATATATTCCTACATTTTCCCGCAATGGCGCGGTGCCAAATGTGGATGTACGTGGCTGCCTTGGTCATTGGCTCTTCTTCTGTTGGAAAAGGGACTCGTTTGCAGGACATGCTTTTTCGTTCCATAAACCCAAAAAAACGGTCAGCAAAAAGGCAAGCTTCGGTGGTTTTCGAGTTGAAGTTCGCGGTGGTTTTCCGGCCACATAGGGCCTACATAGGGCTGGTCTTTTAGGTGGTTGATTCATACATGGATTTTAGATTTGGAGCAAGCGACATGATTCGTGAGGCCTTCCTCCTGTGCACCACACTGGTGCAAGGTGAGGTGCCGAGATTGCTTGGTGCACGGGCACAGGAAGATCTGCGGGGGGGAGCAGCATGGGCTGGGAGCTTTGTACGGCTGGGTTGCTTGAAAATCTCAAGAGGGGACCGCGGGGCCTACTGCAGCAAGTTCAATGTGAAGTTCTTGGGTAAGGTCACTGATCATTCACTTTCAAGTAGATCGAAGAGCTACACTCCCTGGATCAATCATGGAGGTGGATGGCCCATTGGATTATTTTCTGAATACCAAACATGTGGTGAACTGCTGCCCGCCGGTGCGTGTATTTGAGATGCCAATGCAGATTCTCACTGATTGGTTTTTTCTTTGAGGCTCATTTCATGGACGGTTTGATTCATGTCAGTTGCACTCTTTCCAACAGAGTTCAGGTTCTGCAGATGAGGCACGTCGGGCCATACCGGAATGCCAAGCACAATGAACACCGCATTGCACGTGTATACGTGTATATATATACTGTTTAATGGCCGTCACTTCGGACATGTTGTTCTCACGTCCCGTCACCTCGGACATGTTGAAGCAACCAATCTTCACATCACCGGTCGAGACCCCATGCGAACACAATTAATTTGACGAGCTGGCAGAGCTGGCAGTTTTTTCTTTGTTTCGATTGTTTATTCATTGGAAGGATCGAGAAAATAGTAATCTACTGTAAAGCATGCTTTCTTCTTGATCAGGGGGCCTTGACGTTCAATTCTTTCATGCTTGGCGGCCTTCACGTTGGATGATCCATTTCTTCGCTTCGCTCGTTCCCGGGGAGAATGGACACCACCTCCAAACCCATGACGACGGTCGCTGGTGGGTTGGAAGGTTGGCACTTCCTTCCAGTCTGAAGTCCGCAGAACCGGACGAAGCCTCCACCACGGTAAGCAGCTCCGTTGTACCATCCGGAGCACCGGAGCACCGGCACAGGACCTCCGGGCCAAGCTCAGTGGGCTTACCAAGGAGGACACCGACACGACGCCTGCGCGTCCGCGAGACGTGCGACCGGCACGTACGTGGCACATCGTGGGGCGTCGTCCTCGGTGAAGCGAAGCCAGCGAGCCAGACACATGTTTTTACAAGGGCAAGCAAGGGAGCTACCACGGAGTTTTTTTGTTGAGTATGGAACAGATATGAATGGATCGAGTTTCCCCCAGTATGGCTTCATCCAAATGAGTGTGTTTGATTCAAGGATCTCCAAGTCCGCAGGTCCGACCCAGCGTCCGACCAGGTAACAAACTCCCCGATCACCGAGCCATCGCTCGTCACGGTGCCCCGTGGTGCTCAGGACCTGGGTTGCTTGCGTTTGGCACCGCAGGGCTGCGCCGCATTGAAGGCGCAGCGCACGCAGCGCCACGTCGGATCAGGGCGATTTTCGACCGGGCGTGCGACTGGTCGGATCAGGGCGGTCTGCAAGGGCCTTCGGTGATGTTTCTTGGAACTCAGTAGTAAGAAGTTCTTGTATTGAAGTTTTACTGATGACTGACTGGATTCAAGTCCTGGTGTGATTTCAAGGGTGTCTTGAACTCTGGATTCCAGACACTTTGCGGGATTGATGCTTCTTTGGTCTCCTTTCGTCACTTCTCACAACACCAAGAGAACACTCGTCCGAACTCTCGTTCCGTCTCCCTTTCTTCCACTCCAATCGCTCTCTCTCCCGCCGCCGTCCCTCGCTCCGTCCGTCCGTCGTCCGCCGCCAACCTACCGGGCAGAGGGCCGGTCCTCGATGTTCAGGACCGCTTCAGCTGCCTCAGCAGCAGCTCGGAGGCGCGGTGTCCGGTGTGTCGAACACGCGCGGTGTCCGAGAGGAGACCAGCGCGGCGTGGTGTGCGGTGCGGGGAGAGCGTCCGGAGGGTCCAGATATTCGGAGGTCCGGGAAGTGGTGGGAAAGTGGTGGAAATCAAGGGTTGGTGGAGGTGATTTCGATTCTCTTTTTTGTGTGGTTGCAGATGTGTTTGTCTTTCAACCTTTACACATTCGCCACATAATTCAAAGGATTGGTCCCACTGACTCCTATTTTTCTGAGTTGAAACCACCAACCAAGATCACTCTCAGAGTTCCAGGTCCCAGTCCGAAGTCAAGCAAAGCGTGCGTCGTTTGGGGAACTTGCAGATTGACTCTGAACCAAAGCCTCAGGGTAGTACTGAACCGGAGATGATGTCCAACCGCGTTGTCACCCATGACTTTTGCCAGAAGCACCAGCTTGGAAAGACCAGAAACTCCGGTGATTTCGAAGTGAGGGGATGTGCATCAGGGAGTACTGGTCAGTAGTGTTCCAATCTCACATATCAACACTAGCACTTTGCCATCAAGATTTGCAGGGTCCCATAAAAAGCCATCTCAGGGGTTCTGAAGGTGGGATGGTTGACCCTTCCCACGACAGAAATTCAGCTGATGGTCGACTATCCACATCCATGTGCTGCAAGGGGCGATTCAATCACTTCTTAGGAGCCTGGATCTACCAGGAGTCACAAGACGGGGTGCCGAACTTGGAGGTTAGGAGTGCCCAGCTACTCCACTCACTGGATGGGACCAAACACCACCCCGACATGTGACCCCTCGTAGGTTCCTTTTGGTTCTCTCATCATCATTTTTTTGGGAACGAACCAAAGGATCAGGAATGCCACCTTCGCAGCTGCAGCAGATCAGACGTCGCGTGCCTCCCCAGCCTCCCCCGCAGGGTGGATCCGCTGCGTGTGTGTGGTGCGGGGGAGGGCCAGGGAGCCGAGTGCCAGCCGAAACCCGAAGAAAGCGCCGTCGGCAGAATTGGACCAAGGTACCAAGGGTCCGTCGGCAGAACGAACGCAGTCAACTTCACGGAGCATTTGAGATATTTTACCCATGCTTTGTACACATTGAGTCTTGGAATCATCATGGAAAAGTCGGTGGAGTGAGTACCTGAACTGGGGTCTTCGGGACCATCGATGGTCGTCCGGAGCTCAACGGATGCCATGGTTTCTTAGGATCATTGGTGATTTTTGGAGCAGACCCAGCATTGCAGGAAGACACATCACGAGTTTCGGCCACCACAGGTCTTTATTATAATAGTTGAAACAAATAACACATGATTTATCATTTGATACTCGTAAACACCTCAGGATTCCTCACGTTCTTTCTTTCATCTCCTTTTTCTACCACTCCTCAGACTTCGGGGGTCGACTCGGATCGAGACGAACTTGATCGTTGATGCTGTCCGGCCACGTCATTTGGTCCCGTCCAAGAGATGGGACGGCCATCATGGCAGCCTTAGACTGGACGCTGTTGAGCTGCCGCGGCGTAAGGGCAAGCGTCATGCTCAAGAACCTGGCCCTCAAGAGATTGGGCAACTCTTTTCATGTGACAGCCTTCACTCCTTGAGTGGTTCACCCTCTTCTATCATCTACCAGGAAGGAAAACCCGAGTTCTTGCAGGTTTTCTGATTCTTTTGGTCGGGTCATCAGGGTCTATTTCATACATTTAGAACAAAAACTCCTCTCAAATTCGCAGCACGACCTTCACATCTGGGGGTGGGGTGCAGAATGCGGGGACCATCCGGAAGCTGGTTCGCTTCTACCGCAAAAGGCATCGGTTTGGGCTGAAACGATGGTGGCGGGCGCCAGAAACACCACCCTGAGGCTCTGCCAAGCAGGGAGCCCCAACCTGTGCGAGCCTTTGAAAGTCTTGCAGGGAGCTCAGGCGCGGTGACGCAAGGCTAGAGCTTGAGTTGCTTTCAGAGTGGCGCTGGATTGGTGACCAACGAAGCAGTGACCTTCGCAGCCAACCGTTCAATGCCACTGAAGCTGACATGACATATGCTTGTGGTTTTGGCCCTTACGTGTAGAAGTAACACAAGGGTTTTGCATAGTTCTAGGACATGGACACCAAGACACCTCCTGGCATCTCATTCCGTCACCACTGGTGGAAGCTAACTTGGCTCGGATCCAAGTCTCTCCAGATGTCTTTTGGCACGACCCCGAGACCGACCTGGCGCCAGGCCTTGCCTTTGACGCTGGAGACGCCCTCCTGTCACGGCGGAGTGGCCGGCGTCTTTGAGAAGGCTTCGCCCCCGAGCCGCCCCAGCGAGGCCGTGGCGCGTGGCGCGCGGCGTGGCGCGCCGCGCGGCGTAACCCGCGCGGCGTAACCCGCGCAGAGACGCCGCATGTTGGTGCAATCCAAACCGGGGGACCAGAGGGGAGTTGACCACTGGTCGGGAAGAACAGAATGGACGAACGCAGACATGGGGGCCCCCCAGGGGGCCTGGCTGGTGGATGGGTGTTGAGGGGATTGGGCCTAGCCGCTGGGCCACCGGGCCTGGGGTAATTACATGTAATTACGCGTGGGTTTGGTTTGGAGGTTTTGGTGGTGTGGTCATCTCTGTACAGGAACTGGAAGAAGAGGGGCTGTGACCCGGGTGTCCAAAATCAATGGTGGCCAGACTGATTGGTTTCCAGTTGGATGCAGGAGCGGCCCTGATCATGAACCTCTATGCCCTATGCAGGCCCCTACTCTTACAAACTACAAACATCATCAAGCATCAATGCCCGCCAAGCACTTGATTGGAAGGCCCCCCCCAAGGTGGTTTTTTTCGCGCCCAAAACCACAGAGAATCAGGGTCAGCTGTGTGTCATGCCTAGTGCTCAACAAAATGGACATCCTTCAGCATCCAACCTGTAGAATTCGCAGGGCATCGGTCGGCAGGGCCTCCCACGCCTCCCGCGGCTCGGCGGAGAGCAGTTCGGTTCCGCTTGGCCGTGGACGTCCTCAGCGTCAGCAACAGGAGCAGCTCAGTCGGCTGAACCCGGTCACGGGCGGCTGCGTCTCCTTGAAGGACTGGGACGTGGCGGTCGCTTCGTTTGGCGGAGTTCGACGCAAGGTTCGCTCTGTGGCCGGAGGTGGTTCCTGAAGTTCAAGGCACCTGGTGGGACGATGATGGTGGTTCCTGATTGGACGATTGATTCCGGCTCACTTTCTCCGCATGTTCAGCGGTAGGGATCCGGAACGCGAACTGCAGTCTACTCGGCTCTGTGGCCGGGTGGTCGGATGGAACTTCGATTCCTGACGTCCTCGTCAAACTCGATCCCCGAATCCCCACTCGCTCGCGGTGATTCGTAGGGCCCGCAGGGCCGTCCGGCTGGGCTCCGAGCGTAGGGAGAAGAGGTCATGGATATCCATGGAGGTCAAGGAGGGTGAAAGAGGGCAAGTTGGGTGTGTAGAAAAACATCTAGGGAGACCCTTCCACCTAGGCGAAACCCTGACACCCCGGGATTCCCGGTTCAACGCTTCAAGCTTCTGACGCAGTTCTACCCTCCCGTGACCGAGGCGAAGAGGGGGTGAGAAAACCAGAATCCAAAGCGGGTCGTCCCAAGATCTCAAGGGGTCTCAAGGAATTCGAGTCCGATGGTCAATCTCTTTTTTCTCAAATGAACCAGCTTACCGGACCCATGACAGGGCAGCAGAGTGTATGTTTTAAGTTCTGAACTCGGAAAAGCTATATAAAAAAAGGTGCCCCTCTGAAGCTTCAAACTGTTCCTCAGCAATTCTCTTGCCTGGGGTATGCTATGGCACTACAAAGGTTGGCATCTGCTTCTGCGAAACTGGCGCGGCGTGGTCTGGCCGACACCGCTGCGGCGGAACGTGTCCTCCGACCGGCGCGTCGGCCATTGTTTCACGAGTTGCGCGACCCGCCGCCGGTGGCGCTGACCATCAACCAACGAGCGGATTGGCCACTAACGGACCTGAAGCGCATCCCGGCACACAGCGTGTCTGCCATGAACAGCTTGGAGCTCACGCATCATGCAGAGAGATTGTGTGCACGTAGCATGGGTCGAAGCCCAACAGGGGATTGGGATGCCATCCTGGGTCGCTTCTCACAGCTGGTAGCTGAGATGGATACAGATCTCAGCATCCGCCTCTTGCGCTGCCTCCCGCGTGCAAGCTTCAGCGCCGCAGCCCTGCGGGAGATCGTCCCACAGCTGCCGAGGAAAGCGAAGTCGCCTTCCAACCTCTCGTGTTTGTCTTCCGCGCTTCTGGACTTGCGAAGCCCTCTGGGGGACGACCTTCTTAGTCGCCTCTTCGAGGAGTTGGAAGCGGATGTCCTCAACTTCTCACCTTGCACCTGGGGCCTCAGTGCTCCCATGATGCTGGTGAGTTTGGTTCGTCGGACCACGGTCTCGGGTGGTGTAGGTCTAGCGGAGATTCGGAGTGAGAGCTCCAGTCGGTTGGTGGAAGCCATTGGTCAGCATGCCGCCAAGATGGGCCCGCGACACTTGGAGATCTCCGCCTACTGCTGCGCCCGGCTCTGCAGGGGCCAGTTGCCTCCGTTCCCTGCTCGGGGAACCGAGCTGGCTCAGGCTTCGAGGGCGCTGCTGGAGCATGGAACCCGCAGGGTGGAACGCTTTGTGCCGCGCAGTTTGTTGGACTTCTTCATTGCCATGGAGCGCCTGGCTGGACCTGTCCGTGTGGCGGAGCTGGCCGTGGCCGTGGCCCAGCGCCTGCAGCGCTGCACAGCGGAGGAGTTGGAGACCTGTTCGCCGGGAGATAAGTACCGCAGCGCGCTGTGCTTGCTGCGAGCAGGGAAGGGTGAAGGAGCGAGGTCAGAGGTTCTGAAGGCTTTAAAGGTGCTCTTGGACCAGCAGTCTCTTGAGAGCTGGTCGCTGCATGCTCGCGAAGCGCTGCAGAAGCGGCTGTCCAACTTCACTTCGGACCCGGAACTGGGGTGCTTGCAGGACTTGCTCGCCGACGCGCCCCTCCAACGCGAGGAGAAAAGAGGATGTGGCGCTAACTAGACCTCGTCCAGTTTGTTCCCAAGAAAAGATTGTCAGAGAAGAACACTTCTTAGAACTGGGCTATCTATCTGGGCCTCAGCCTGGAAGATACGAGTTTTTGATTTGTGCCTTGAAGTTCCAACCACGTATTTTTCTCATCCAAGAAAGACATACCAGAGCTAGAGACAATTGATTTAATTCACTCAAAAGGGTGGGCTTTTTAAGCTGGCAGCTAGGTGGGGAGGGTCTTGCGCACAGAGCGAGAGCCCGGGACGTGACCACCCCGATCAGTGCCCGGTGTGTGACACGTCGACGGTCGTCTTTTTGCCAGGACATGTCCAGTTGCGTCACCAGCAAGGATGCCAGTGGCAACGCCACCTGGGGATACACTCCTTACAAGGTCGGACGTTGTTTCGTCCGCGGTTTCTCCTAGGAACAGGGAGGATGAGGAGGAGAAGGGGTATCAGAGATTACTAATGACTCAGTGACACGAGTATTCGTCAACGTCGCCAGCACTAGTTGAGAGTCACTGCTTGGGGGGTGTCTTATCATGAACCCATTACTCTGGCTTCGCGATGTGCACACAGCGCATTTGTTCAGGTTGGTGCGACCTTATCCACCAAGGTGAATGGTTGGTTGGGAAGGGACACCTTGGGATCTGAAACATGCAAGTGTTAGGACCTTCACTTGAATGCCATTTTGGCTCAAGTGAAGGTCCGGGGGTTTTCTCTTTTGGCCGTGCCGCCGATGGGACCCACTGGACCTTCCCGCGGAGAGTCGATTGGATTCGCTCTCTGCGCGGGCTTGTGGGCCTTGGACTACATTGTGGTGTGAGGGCTGCTTGTTGAGCGCTCCGCTCGACTCCAGCGCACGCTGTCAGCAGTGTGGCACTGCGCACAGAGTGGGCGAGCCTGCAGCCA
>CAXAMN010001203.1:253582-266092 GCA_963970005.1 Durusdinium trenchii | reverse complement strand
CCCTCTCCCTCTCCCTCTCCCTCTCCCTCTCCCTCTCCCTCGCCGCCGAACGCGCTTCTTCCCCAGGCTGGACAACGTCCTGGACTGCCTCGGCAGCGCCGACGGGCGGAGTGAGAAGACGATCTTCGGCCGGGAGGCGCGTTGGACGAGCCGAGCCCAGAGCGAACTCCGGCTTAAGGAGGACCCAAATGTGGAGCAATTCGTTTTTAAGCGGAGTTCCCACAAAACTGTGGAAGGTCATGAAAGTGAAGCCCATTTCACAGTTTTTCAGTTCTCCTAAAGCATTTCACTAAAGGGTCATCGACGGGGCAGTGGTTTCCAACTCTCTGAAGAGTGGGATTGAAGTCGTGCAATGCACATTGTCATTGGGGGCAGCCCAGCAAGGTCCAGGATGATTTGCTGATTACAGACGTTCAGACTCATCACCCCCTAGCAAGCAAGCATGTCTGAACGCCCCAACATAGAGCTCCTCAAGTTGCCCCTTCAAGCTGAAGGGGTCAGTCAAAAAGACCCCAAAATCGCTTTTCACCAAGATGAACCCACGTGAACCCGCATCACATGGCCTCAAAACAAGGTGACCCCCCGACCAAGGCGCTTCCTTGGTAACAAAAAGCCTGAGAGTTGAAGGGAGCCAACTCGGACACAAACCTCGGGTTGGAACAGAGCCAACCTTGACAGGTTCGTGGCCAACCTTGTGTTTGGTGCAACGATGGGCTCGGCACCCGGGTCCTGGGGCAGTGTTGTTCAATCCAAGAGTTGCATGGTTCCACATGCTGAGAGTTGCATGTTTCTCCGGCGAAGTTTTCTCGTTTGTAAGCATTTGGTCGGTTCTGTAACCAGTTGGGGGTGGACTTGTCATTTGGAAACCCTTGCTCATTGCAAAGCAATACAAGAGAAGCGAGAGAAGCAAGAGGTGGGATGTGTTTTTTTTGGCGCAGCCGGAGCAGATCCTGATACAACCAATGGGTGGAATTACTGTAGCTTTTTGGGCACCTCGAAAATCATTGAACTCGGATGCCCTCATTGGATGCTTCCCTCACAGCGCTGAGCTTCAAGACTTCCGCTGGCCTCCCAAAACTTCTGAGTATCGCCAAACATAGCCTCCCCTCTTTTAGACGATATGATCATATAATTAATATATATATCACTGAACACAACCCGAACAACAGCCCAGCTCATCCAATACAGTTTTCACTGCCAGAGAAGCATCGGCTCGAAGTGGATCGAGTTCGGCTCGAGTGGTGGCCATCAGCCATCGGTCCAGTTCAGCCGGTCGCTTTTGAGAAGACGTGGTGCTCATCCACCGTTCTGCTTGGAAACTGCTGACCGGATGATCACACAGTTCAGATGCCCCGTGTCATATGCATTTGTGCTGTGATGCCCTTCGTGCCGCCAACCTCGAGGTTGTGCAACGAAAGGGGTGCGAAATGCGAACCTTTCGATCTGCAGATGAACGGTCGCTTGTCCGAAAATCGTTGGACACGCTTGGGGTGCGAAGTACAAATTCCTAAATGTAGAACACCCAGGTGAGCAGGTTTTGGAGCCATATTCAAGGCAAGTGGGGTGATGATTTTGTCCCACAGAAGCCGAAGCTGTAAGAAGTGGACATGATACTGATGCTACCAGACGTCCCAAAGACCATGTTCTGTTCCAGGAATCGGTTGATCCTTTTGGGGTGACTTGACCCTATCAGATTTCAGGTGTCATTGAGTGTGTGGTTGCTGAGGCTTGAAGCATCTCTATGTCCATTCTTTGCCTGTCTTTTGGTGTTTCTGTGTAATGACCATTCACGGACGCCATCGGACCACCGGTGGGTCAGAGATTCACGGCTACTCGACGTGGTCAACCACCTCTGAGGCGAGGGATATGCCTTTGTCACCAGCCACTTGGTGCGAAAAAGGCCAAGTCGTTGGACTGCTCGACTCGTCGACCGCGAGTCGATGCGACTCGAGGACGCGGGACGCTCCGGCAGGACCTTCGACGGGGTGGTTTTGTGGGTCGGTCGTCCTCGCGTTGATGCGGTCGTCGACGTGTCTGAAGTCTGGTTAGTCCGGCGACCTTGGTTTTTGGGAGGGAAGCCACGGAGACACCTGGATCCAGATCGCAAGCGAGTCAGGGTGTGGCCGCCTGAAACCTTCCAAGGTCCGGTTGACGACTGACCGGGCCCAGGTCGCCCAGAGGGAGCGACCCCCCAACAACGGAGACGGCCAACCACCCGCCGTCTGCCCCCTCCATGCGTGGTGCCGAGCGTTCGGGAAAGCGGGAAATCCACGGTGTGCAGCGCCACCAGCTGCCCAGCGCACACGTCGGGTCACCGCATCGGGATGGGCCACGCAAGGGGTGCCGAGGGTCAGCCGGGGTGCCAAGGTTATTCCAAGGAGCCCCGCGTGGCGCAGTGCAAGGCTGGGGGCTCGTGGGGCCGAGCTGAAGGCGTGCCGGAAGGGAAGTGAAGCTCGTCCCAAGAACTTTTGCAGAAATACCTCGATCTTCCAACTATGCAACATCTCTGCCCTGTCAAGGCGTGACAGAAAGCCTTACATATAGTGTTTCAGATCCAGGATGTCAAAGACTCGTGGTTTCCCGCTCGGCCCGTTGGTTGGGGGGTCCTCCCGCTTCCGAGTGGAGAAACACGTCCCGCACACCTAAGAAGCAAAACAAGGCACCGATTGAGGTCTGTTCCTAACCCCCACATGGAGCAGCAGACCCGACCCCTTCACCACTCGGTAGGCCGTGGGTGTGGAGTTTCCCCTTTAGGCCGACAGGCGGCAGCGCAGCACGGCGCAGGATGGTGTGGTGAAGCGGCACTTCAACGTCACCAAGCCCAAGTTGGACTTGCCACCGCCTGACATGGCCCGGGGTCCTCACATGCGGAGCGACGCCGGACGACGGACGACGACGACGGGGACGCGGCCTGGCAGGATGAGAAGCTGGGACCAAAAATATCCAAAAATATCGCATATATAAGTTGTTCCCAAATAGATAGAAACGGTTTGCAAATTACATTCGATCTGATTTGGGAATCTGTATCATATCTCCCTGCAACCAAATTTCCCACGTTTTCCTTCTTTTTGGGAGAAAAAAATGGTCACGACATCCTGAAGTTGGTCATCTTCGAGATCCCAAGCTGCGGACTGCGAAGCAGACGTCGTCGACCATGCTTTACCATGCCACCTCGCGCCGTGCTGCGCCGACTGCTGCGCCTCTCCAGGGGAAGCTTCAGTGCTTGACCATGAAGGTGGGGGCGGGACCCGAGGTTTCGAGGGTGTTAACTAGTTAAGGAAACAACCCAACCATGTCTTCGTTGGAGTTGTTTCCAAAACGAGGGGTGTTTCCTTTCTCTTTTGCCACCCAAAAACCTCATGGTGGAGAAAGGCAGCCACGGAGTCCCAGGTGCAAATACGTCTTGAAGACTGTAGTCTGAGAGGAACGTCGACTGTCCCGCACGTCCCTGCGGTGACGTCGAGGTCGACGCCGATGTGGAAAGCCTCCCCCTGAGAGAAAGATGGGCGATCAGTGGACACCCGAAGGTCTACAAGCTGGGGGGCTTTGAAAGCCTCAGGTTCTTAGGGTTTAGGGTGTTGAAATTCTGAAACTTGAACAGTGTGACGCGTGACGGGTTTCTTTCTTCTCGAGTTCGTTTCTTTTTTGTCTAAGCAGCCACATGTTCACCGTGTGTGCAGGAGGGAGGTTGCAAGTCGATCAGTGAGAAGTTGGCGTGCTTAAGCCTGGCGGCCCAAAAAGAACATCGTGGGCACAGTCCAGTAAGAGTGCTTAGACAGCTTCTGCACCAGTGGGCACATCTCTCTATTTTTTTCAGCAGGATTCCTCTTTTTCAGCTTCCAGCTTTAAGCAGGCAAGGAAAAGCCAGAGCAGTAAAACAAACAACCAGGTGCCCTGGCTTTTTCACCCAACAGCACCGCAAAAAATGGAACTCCACATCGCCATGGTCCGGTTGGACTCTCTCCCCCAAGACCTTCCACCCAGGCTCTTTGGACGGTTCGGAGCAGAGTGACGTGGGTGGCTTGGCGCTCCGTGGCCAGCCCTGTGTCTGGTGCGGGGGCGGGTCCGGGCCGCCCAGCCTGTGCGGGTTTTGGTGGCCAGGGAGCCAGGGGATCAGTCGTGACGCCGTCGCACGCGCGCACTTGTTCGCCACTGGCCAAAACTACGTCCGTGTTCCACCTTTTGGGAGAGTGCTTTAACGTTCTCTTGAGGAAGCATCGAAGCACCTTGTCGCATCGAAGGCACCCACACGCATCTCCACACGCCACATCTCCAGCTTCGCTGAAGATGCGTGGCCTGAAGCACCCTGGCAACTGGTTTTTTTGTTGGCTGCTTGTGGCAGCCAACTTTTCAAGCTCTTCTGAAGCACGCCTAACAGAGGCACGCGAGCCGCGTAGCATCGACATGGTGCCCCCCAAGCAAGAGTCGTTTGGATAAAACAACAACGCTGAAACTAAAGGTGACAAACCTTTACCACTCTCCAAGTGATGTTCTCCAACTGCTAGCCACAAACCCACAAAAATTCTGAGTAGTCCGTCAAACATTGTAAAATCCAAACACCAACAGTCCTGGTCCAAAACTATTTCGATGGTCAAACCAACCAAAGAATCCCCACTACGAACTTTACACCAAACTCAAGTCAAGTCGTCCAGATAACCCGGATGAACACGAAGCCGAGGTCCAAGAACCAGGGGTACCTTGTCTATGTCCACAAACCGCCAACCGCAACAAAAGAACCACCGAACCGCGCCCAAAAAAAGAGAAACAAAGGTTGCGGCATGTCTTGACTGAGCCCAAAAAAGCATGCATGTGGCCAAAACGAGTGTCTAAGAGTCTAACCGAGTCTAACCGCACGAGGACAAACCCAATTATATAGCACGCTACGCAACAGGTGTGCCAATTAGCCCCAGCCCCACCCACCACGCACCAAATCAACACATTCAAAGGCAGTGCGTGAGTTTAGAGCGTGAAAAACCACGAAAACACCAGGCGCCCCGCAGCGATGATGGCAACTACTAGGAGCAAGGGACGCGACCAGTAACAAGTTGGGCACCGCTACGAACGGAGCAAGAAGCTACGAGCGGGGCGCTCCTGGCTACTAGCTACTAGTAACAAGAAGCTGTGCACAGTCACAAAGCTCGCCCATGGAGCCCATCGAACTTGCACGGTCGAGTAGTAGAGTAGAGACGAAACATGGAACCGGGCGACTGGCATAGGCCAGACTGGCAGACTCGCTTCGTCCACAAGTTCTCTTCCAGGTTCTCTTCCAGGTTCTCTTCTAGGGCAGTTGTTGAAGTTGGAAACGAAGACATTCGTGTGACGTGGTGTGTGTGTGTGTGTGGTCAGAATTCGATGTGAGTGGAGCTGGAGCGACAATGACATGTCGATCATCCAACGTGGAGCTGTTGAATTCCACTTCCATGCTTTCTGGACGGGGCTTTCCCGCAGACCTGATTGATGTGTGATGTGAGGGATCCTCGTGACCCGACATGTGAGAATATAGGTGAGATCTTCCAACATCCAAAGGAATCCGCCCAAGGCTCCCGACATGTGTTGGGATGTCATCCATTTTGCTTTCGATGGATGCCACATGTGCGGGCGAGCACACCAGGATGCCTGATGCGCATCATTGGCAGTTTGGGGTTTGCTTCCCTTCATCTGTACTCCTTTCCCTTATGATATTCTCCTAGTTCCAGACCCCCAAAGGCATCCAGATGCATTTTCAAAGGGACATTTGCTCAGAGAGGGAAGGGAGCACGACCGGACATATCTAACCCTCTCCTGTCGGACATAACCCGCGTAACGCACGACCGCGTACGACCGGCGCCACGAGGAAGTGTACGGATGACTCGGACGCCCTGTGCGCGCCCTACGAGTACCTGGCGAAGGGCGTGGGCAAGGCACGCGTGCGGGCGAGGGCGAGAAGACGGTCTCTCCGGAGGGAAGGCCCCGGAGAGATCGGACATATCAGAATGCCCATATAACAGTTCTAGAACCTGAATGACCTCTCTTTTGGAGCAACCACCCCAAAACATGGTCAAACTTCCTCTCAAAACAGAGGTCATGTCTGGGCGCAGGCAAGGCAGGCCATCGTTTTCCATCGCCGTCTCGGACGATCGGACTCCTCTGAGATCCGGTGCGCCTCTGAATCGGGGGACAACGGCCGTCTTCGTTGGTCAAGCCGGGGGTGCGCGCTTTTTGGCGCCCAAAAGCAGCGAAAACCGACTCACCACGGCTCCCTTTCACATCTTCACCGACTCACCACGAAAAGAAGAAGGCGCTCCTCCGCAGTGTTTCCTTCTTTTTCTGCGGCCTCGCCATGCCTCGCAGCAGACCTCGGCAGGTCTTCTCCAGCCTCATGGCGCGGGAACCCGCTTTGTTCGCACACGGAGACTCCGTCCGACTCGCTCGCGCTGACTCGCACCTCTTCGTTGACCCCGAGGCGGAACGACCGCGCCGAACACGGACGACGTACCGACCGCGTCCCACCGACCGCGTGCGCGCGCGGCGGTGGAAGCATCGTACCGAGGCTGTGAGCACCACGGTGGCCAAGTGCACTGCTTGGCATCCCCAGTCAACGCCGCCGCGCGGGTCGTGCGGGGGTCGTACGCACGGACCGCGGACCGCGGACCGCGGAGGACGTTCGAGTTGGGTTCGAGTTGGGTATATCGTTTCGCAGTGGCGCAGTGGCCGCTGCACCAAAATAGCTTACCAAAACCACAACTTCCCATAGAAGACAGAAGCTGAAGAGCTGAAAAAGAAACTCCTGTCAGCTTTCTTCCACAAACCTGCACTTTTGGACCAAGAAAGAGTAGATGCCTCTCACTCTAGGAGAACGGCTTTAGGTCTTCCTATATCTTCCTTCTTTGTGTCAAAAGCATTTGCTATGAACCACTTTAAGCTTCGCACAGCGGGTCCAACGTCTTCTTTGCAGCTTGTTCCATTTGGTCCAATTTGGTATAAGCTGGGCAGAAGGGCTACTCGACTTGTATTCCCTTTTGCATCTCGGCACCAGTGCTTGGTAGTGCCCACTCACGAGCATGCATTTCCCGTATATGGTTCAATCAAAGGGCATGTCCGTGTACGTCCATGTCTCTTGAAGTCGTCTTGCTTGGCGCAACCTGCCCCCACCGATGCCGTTCAACGGCTCTCGCGTTCCACCCGTTGGTGTTCTTCGCTGAGGAGCCGGAGGTGGTCTTTACGGAGGCCGACGTGGGTTGCCTCAAGTGGGGAAGCCCAAGCGAGGTTGTGGGAACCTCGTCCCGCTCCGATTTCGGTGGAAGAAAAAAAAGAAAGGCGCTCTAAGCGAGGCCGAAAGGAAGTGGGATGGAGAGAGAATAGATATGGCATGACATGGCCATAAATGAGTGATTCAATGACCAGATTTCATCCTTTTGGCTTCCAAAACCTGTGCTTACCCCGAAAATGACCTCTTCCACCCAGGGGAGACCCCTTGGTCTAGGCCATCCAAGCTGCTCCACCCACCTCCAAACCTTCGAGAGCTCGGTCCCCAAGGTCGGCTGTACAGGGCTGCAACCAGATTCAGGTGCGGCGCCCGATCGAAGAAACGACCGGCTTTTCCACACCCAGAAAACCGGTCGAAACATGGGGTGGGTTGAGACCACTGATCGAGCACTTTACTACGTGGCGGCTGGAAGCGTTTTGGCTGGAAGAGGCGCTGAAAAGGAGGCTGGTCCAACTGCTGCTCCCAGTGAAGACATTTATTTTTGGTTTGCACCTGCCTCAAACTCGCTAGCACCTGCTCGGTTGATTTGGATCCAAAACGCTTTAAGGCCACTGACCCTGACTGGGATGGACAACATGTTTCGTACCCAGCGCTGATTTCTTTCCGCAGGACATGAAGAACTGCACGACGAGCAAGGAGGGGCGGCCCTACGAATACATCGCAGGTTTCAAGGCCCGACGGCCCAACCGACCTGGGCCGCGCAGGTGTCCGGAACTCCCTTCATTCGCGTGACCGGTGCACAGAGGTTGATGGCAGATGTCTGGGTGTACCACAAATTAAGAGCTTCCTGTCAAACCTCCGATCTACCTCTGACAGGGAAAAGCAAATGTGCTGAGGCAAAGACACACATGTTGAGATGTTGGAGACAAGCTCCGGACACTGTTTGTAGATAGTTCCCACGCCAACTTCACACTTCACATGACAACCCCCAAGAATGTGTCAAACATATCCTGAGACCGCGGATGGCACCGGACCGCGCCAACCTCCGAAAAGCGCAGCAAATCCAGCGCCGTCAGGTGAAGGGTGAGCCTTGTGTCTGGTGTGGCGGAGGTTTGTGCCACGATGGCGCCAGCAATCGCTGCGAGCCCTATGACTACGCCTTGCACGGGGTCGGCCGGGAGGGCTCAGAGGGCCGGGGGGGGTTTTGGGCCGAGGCGATGAGAGCTGATGAGCACATGTTGGAATGTCTTCAAGACGGCTCGCCAGAATTCTGGTCTCACAAGGACGAGCAGGACGGAAGGGAGCCTTGCAATTTGAAGCCCCAAATCCACCAGGTGCTGGTCAGAAGCGCCAGGCTTCTAGGCTTTGCCGCCTTTGGTCAAGGCTTCTCAAGTGAAGGTGTCCCCCTCGTGCCACGGAGCTGCCGTGCCAGTCTGGCGGTGTCTGGTGTCTGCCGTCGCCGGTTGCTGAGGCCATGCCTTCCACACCAAGTACAGCTTCTTGGACAAGTTTCGGTTCGAAGACGGTTGGAATGGGAGAGAAATGAAGAGAAGGTACTGTGGTTCGGGACAACTTCCGTGGAAAGGCCACCGACCATGTTCTTTGCTGTCGATGTCTCGTCTTGAGATCTTTTGGATTCCGGAGGTTTTCTCAGCACCCGACTCTACAGGTCTCCTTTGGAGGGTTGGGAAAGGCCCTAACAGGTTTCAATTGGTGACCAGTTGGAGGATGTTTTCTCTGCAGATCTAAATCCCAACCATCCATCGGACACCCAATTCTTTGGGACGATGGGCGAATGCTTAGAACGGGGATCCTCCGGCGGAGAGGTTATGTGACCTACTGGGGTTCCTCAAGCTCTGTCCTTCTTTAAGACGGACTTGGCCTTATGATCAGGGCTCGGCAAGGTCAGGGCGAGCTGAAAAAGGTCTAAAGCGGTGGAGCTTCCCAAATAACGGGCGCTGAGGCTCAGGAGTCTTCTACAAAGCCTCCTGTGACAAGGAGCCCCGCGACGCTTCTGGGTAGGCTGAGGGGTCGGTCGGGGCCATCTGACCCTGCAACTGAAGCATGCGGAGTGGCACCTGCACTGACAGGAATAAGAATATCCCTCTATAAGAGGGCAACTGATGAGAGCGCGATTTCTTTGCACATCTCTTGTTCAAAAGAGTTCGGAGATGACCTGCCATCACCTGCCCATGATCCTCACAATTCGCAGCCCACACGAGGCAGCCCTCTGGGCTTTTGTGCACCAACAGGTCACTTCAGGGACCAGGTCACTTCAGTCTTCAAGTGCTTTCCACTTTCCTCGAGCTTTGGAGACCTGAAAAGGCCATTGGAAGACCAAGCTGGACACCTTTTGAGGGGTTTGGGGTGAGTTTTCTTGTTTTTGGGGATGGGGCAATCGAACTCCTGCCGGGTCACTCTCGGCCCCGCCGGAGACACATGCGCGGTGAAAAGCGTCTTTCTGAATGGTCCCACCCAGGAGAATCAGCCGGGTCCACAAGCGCTGCCGGCAGATTGGGAGATCCACGGGATGAACATGCACGTCCGACACCCCAACCGCCTCGGAGTACGCGAGGGTGGCGCGAGGTGGTACGCGCGGAGGTACGCGCGGGAGGCGATCGGGGGGGAGCAATTTGGCGAGACCACGAGACCTGAGGCGCTGTTGGGGAGGAAGGCTGTGACTTGAAAAGCGGCAAAGACATGCCGAACAGCTGACTGCGCCCCGTTGGTGCCTTTCTATGCGAACAGAATGGCCAAAGTTCATCCAAAGTCTCCACAGGATCACCATGAAATGCTGAAAGTAGAGGGGGTCATCCTCATTCCATTTCTGTTCCATTTCTCGTCCGACGTCGGGGGCACCGACCTCACAAGGAGACACGTTGAGTGTTTTGGGTGCGCAACCTGCAGTGACTGGGTCGCTTGGTTTCTTTTTTCCCCGCGAACGTCGGGGGCTCCAGGTTGCTCGTCGGTCCCGCCCCGCGGGCCTTTCCCTAAGCCGACACGCGCTTCGCCGCGCTTCGCATGGGCTTTCGGGTCGATGCAATGCGGAAAGCCTTTCTCACGAGGTCGATTGTGGAAAGCCTTTCCCCGTCTGGTCCAAGGTGGGTTCGGGGCCCCCAGAGGCGGAACTCAGTTTTGAGCGGAGAGGGAGTCGAACTCGAAGATCGCGGATTTGGGTGAAAGGTCAGAAAGCCTTTCGTGTGAAGACTTTTTTGGGGGGGAACATCTCCTGAAAGAAAGCCGAAACATCGCCGTGGGAAGTGGGTGAAAGCGATGAAAGTGGATCTGGTAGACCAGGCGTCATGAGATGACTGGTAGACCGGGCCAGCTTGTGCCGCTTCTGTTCCGAGGCCAGCGTTGCGGTTTCTGCAAGGTGCTGGTGCCGAGCATCAAGGTGCCAGTGGGTAGACCATGTAGCGATGGCCTCCAACCTAGCCATGGCCAGTCTGTCCACCCACACCAGTCATGGACCTCTTCTTGGCGTGTATCTGACTGGAGACAAATGCTCGACCAATGCAGTACCATTACTGTAGCCGCTTTCGAAAGACAAGCCCTTCGTACGACAAGAAAATAAAGACAAGCCCTTCGTTTTTGCAGATTTTGCCGCCTGAAGGAAGACTACAAGACTTGCAACGACTACTGTGCCGCACAAGGCCCCGGTCACTTTTGGGCTGAACGCGACATGGATGACTTGCGAGACTTTTGGGACACGCGACATGGGTCTACATAGTGGCTACAATAGCCAGAGCAAGAATATATAACGTATATATATATATATATACCCTAGAAGTCCAAAGACAATTTTTTGACCAATTGAAGTAACGCATATTCCTTTTCGGGTCACCTAAAGACCATTCTTTTGATAGTCTTTGACTCCCAGGGTATAAGTTGTATACGTACTGTAAGATACTACAAGTGGATCCCGGATCCCTCCTTTCTTTGCTTCTCCCCGGCCGTGCAAGCAACTCCAATCCCTTCTTTCTGTGCTCCAGCCGTGCTCCAGTCGTGGCTGCGTGAGGTGGCCTCCAATGTGCCTCCGCGGCCTTGGGCGCCATTGCCAGCTGTGGCGCGTGCCTTGGCCGCAGCGAGATCTCGTGTGTCGTGGCGAGTGTCGTGCCAAATGGCGAGCCGACCTCCGGAACGCCAGCCGAACCGCCAGAAAGCCGAATTTTCCAGATGATCAACCCGCTCCGTGCTGCATTTCTGCATCGACGGCAGGACGGAACCTAAGTCCTGCGACTACAACTTTCAGGCTGAGTCGACGGATTGGGATGGAGGTCGATGGATTGGTCAACAACATGTTGAGAGACCACCTTTTTTGGAGACCCAACTAGGCAGAAAGGATCAGAAAGTGGGATTGCAACAAACCTCATGCCATGTTGACACACACTCAGCGTCCAGGTTCTAGGCCTATGCACCTTCAGCACGTGCTGAAACCTCAAACAGACCGTCACAGTGTTTGGCAGGTGTTATTTTTATTTTTTTCGTTTTGGGATGAGAGACTGGCCATTTTCATTCGTCTTTTAGCCATTTTGATCCGTTTTGCATGGTTAGCCAGTTGGTGTGTGAGTGTGGGTGTGTGTGCATGTCGCGATGTTTCGTGTGTTTCCATAATAAAAGTGCAAATTTTAGCCATGTTGGATCAGCCACTTCCTCTAGGAATGGAGCAATGGAGATTATAACGGTTGCAGGTGCCGTTCTCACCCAGCTTCATGAGGAAGAATTGGGTTGCATGGTGGAGAGTGGAAAATGTGTTAGAGATTTGAAGACGCTCATTGCCACAAAGATTGGATACTCGAGATTTCGACTTAGACTCTTGAGCGGAGAGATGGGCGAACTACCGGATGATATGCCTGTCAGGCCACCACCAAGTTTGCAGTTAGTAATCTTGGACTATTATGCGCCTGAGGAGGCCAATTGGCAGGCACTACACCTTGTTTGTCAGAACAATCAAGTTGTCGAAGTTACACGCTTGCTTCAGGACAGGTGCAGACATTGACCTTCCTGCACCTATTCTTGTCGCTGCAGAACGGGGCCATTTGGAGGTGGTGCGGCTGTTGCTCGAGGCTGGAGCTGACCAGAATGCAGCAAGGCAAAATGGGGCAACCGCCTTGATGGTTGCAGCTCTGGATGGCCACTTGGAAGTGGTGCGGCTGTTGCTCGAGGCTGGAGCTGACCAGAACGCAGCAACTCGAAACGGGACAACCGCCTTGCTGGTTGCAGCTCAGAATGGCCACTTGGAAGTGGTGCGGTTGTTGCTCGAGGCTGGAGCTGACCCGAAGGCAGCAGTTCAAAACGGGTCAACCGCCTTGCTGGTTGCAGCT
>CAXAMN010001203.1:209888-247329 GCA_963970005.1 Durusdinium trenchii | reverse complement strand
TGGCGTGTGGCACCGCTGTCAAGTCAGTACGCATATCCATGAGTGTGAGAGATGTACTGGGAGACTGGTTTCACTGGGATTGATGATCTCGAAAGACAACGAATTGTATACACAACACAATCAAACACACATATAAAACGATTGGATGGAGAAACATGTCAGAGCACATCTGCATTCACCACGACAGATCCAGTTATTTTGTTTGCGGCTTCGGCTGACTTTCACCTATCGCCGGTTGGAGCGGTGTTTTGTTGGTGCCTCGAATTGTTTAGAGTTTAGAGGCGCACATGTCACATGTTCAGCTGCGCGTTCCAATTTTTTGACCTTCCAAAAAGGCCCAAAAGTGCCGGGCGAACGGCAGCACCGGCCGGACACCACCATCTCGGAACCTGCCGGGACTTCCCGAGATCGGGGTCTCCCGAAAAAACCTCGCAGGGGCCGCTTTGTGAGAGCTGGTGCAAGTGTAAGTATAAGACATGTTTGGGTTCATTCGATACTATCAAAACATTCCTTTTTTTGATTTCAAGTGTTTACTGATGATAGCCGTAGATTCAATATACAAACAGTGTTTACTAAGTATACTCATTGTACAAAGAAGATGTAACCTATTTATAACATGCATATTGTTTGAATAATTCTACTGCATGGTTTATGGTTTGGCTACAAGCTGGTGCAGCAAGTCTCCGGTCCGTCTCCGGTCCGTCTCCTTATCTCCCGGTTTTTTCGCATGTGCGGCAGGTCTATCAGCATGGCATTTGCGAGTGCCAGGGGCAACAACATTTCGAGGCGGGGCGTTTCAAACGCCTCTCAAGAACGAGTGGAATTCGAGTTCTGCGCCTGAAGGGTGTGATGGAATCTGATAGACAGCTGCTCCTGGGCCATCCAAATAAGTGTTCGATGTTTTTTTGGGGCTGCTGAAAGATGAGGAGCGTTTCTGAAGGGAGTTTTGCACCGTCCTGGGCGTTTTGGTTTGACCTGCAGAGCTCTCCTTGGTCATCACAGGGGTGGTGACCATCACCGGGCCCTTTACGCGTTTGTCTTGGACGGTTTCGGGGGCGGTGCGGGAACGGCGGAAACCACGGAGCTCGCTCGTTTGGAGCCACAGGACGGTAAGCCCATGGCACGTTGGACGCCGGGCAACGCCTCGCCACGTTTTCTGAACATGTCGGCCACCCACTCCAAAGCTCGTGGACTGACCAAAAGCCACTATACCAATGATTGGAGGAAAGCGCAGCACCTCTGACTGATTCCACCTTCAGCTCCTGAGACTGGAAGCCAACCTGCAACCTGCGCCGAAGAAAGCACCGCACCCCGTGGAGAACTGTGCTTCTCGCTCCCGCTCCCGCGTTCCGCCGGAGTTTTCTTTCGGACGAAGCGTTTTGCGGGCCTCGCGCCTTCCACAGGATCTCAACGAGGACTTTGACAAGGCTCTCCCGTCGCCCAGCCAGGCGATCCGAACTGGGTGGAGGGTGGAGGGATCGAGTAGTAGGGGGCCCGTGAAAAGGAGTGCCTTCTACCAGCACCCTCACTGCGTCACCAATTGAGACCTGTTAGGGCCCAACCCTTTAGAGGAGACCTGTTGTTGGAGGGTGCTGGTAGTCTGATATAACAGCCCTTTTGCCCCACTCCAGACGGGCACCTACTATGGTAGGGGGTCCGTCTGGTGAGGTTCCGCGCTTGGAAGGTTCGAACGAAGGAAACGAGTGACACGAAACGAGTCGAAGAATCCGCTTTGGCCCGACTGCCCCGACTCTGGCAGCCAGGCCCTCTGGACAGGGTCCAACAGTTCTGGAACAGTTGCGGCACCGAGTCTAATCCCTTTTTTCCGTGCAGAAATTGCTGCGATCATTTCGTCGATAAGCAGAAAGACACCATCTCCTGTGTGGGGTGCGCGACAGGTTCCAGATGCTTTTTCCAAATCCCGGATTTTTGAAAAGAAGGCCTCTTGGAGGAGTTTCTATGCTGCCTTTCTGCATGTAGGTTTGTGATGCATCAAAACTCGCATGTGCTTGAAGGTTCCTTTTCAAAGACCATGCAACAAATGCCGTGTCCATCCAGAAAGTCGTCACTTGTGTATAGATTTGGCGGCGCAGGCGGACATGGAATGTCTGAACAAAGCGGCCTGGGCCCAAGGGGAGTATTCAGTGCTGACCACGCGCTTTTTGAGCGCATGACCAGAGCGGGTTCTGCGAACCATGTACCCTCCAACGAACACATCACCTGGAAGTGGATGTTCCTTTACGACCCAGCGTGGGCCCATCCGCTATGTGATGTGTCGGGTCTTTTCCAGCGGTTGGCTCCACCCCAATGGCGGGCGGAACCTCCGCGGGGGAAGACCCGCCTCGGAATCGAGGTGAGGGTCCGGAGCTGAACAGGCCACAAGAAAAGCTCACTCGGTTCGCAGGGCGGTTGCACTGGAACACAGAGGTGGTTGCACAGAGCAGGCTAGATGACTCTAGATGCCGTGGAAGATTGGGGATGTTCCATCAGTTGTGTTTATCATGATCCCTTTTTGGCAAGGATTGGTTGTGCTGTCGGACTTCGAAAGCCGGATCGAATGTGCTCAGGAGAATGGCTGCAGGGCCCTCACTGATCGCTTGGGCTGCTTGAGTCTGCGCCTGAGAGTTGAGGGGATGGGGCAGGCCCGTCCATCCATCCATCCATCCATCCATCCATCCATCCATCCATCCATTCGTTCTTCCACTGCCCCCTGCGGCGTTCTCCGTTGGTCACCGGTCCAGGCAGCGTGGACCACGGCTTTCAGAGCACCTTCCATGGCTTGAAGGTCAAGGGCGAGCCCTGCGTCTGGTGTGGCGGCGTGTCGCCGCCTGAGGAGCGGCGGCAGAAGGATCGATCCGTTCTGCACGTGCGTTGTTTCGGGGGGAGGAGGGGAGGGGAGGCAGAAGCGGGTCGGAGTGGTGTTGCACAGGAATGCCCGAGAGGATCCAAAAAGGGTCTTTGGGAGTCGGAGGAAGGTTGAAAATTGATCCAGAAGGATGCAGTTTGGAAAGATGAGAACACTTTTCAATGGCTGACATGTTTCATTCTCTACTTGTCTTCTTACATCTCAGACTCTCAGTACTTGTTTGGATTTCACCCCATACCTGAACCACTTCCCCTCTACAAAGATGACACCTCTCCTTCACTTCGACCTGATCGACCACTTCACTTCTCGAAAACACCCAAAAAAGACATGTGAAAACCTGAGCTACTTCAGTTATATACTTAGCCCACTGTTTTCTGGTCTTTTCTCACACACCGAGGCCCTGCACCTCGCGCGATCCCACGGTCCTCTGTGAAGCTCGCGACTACCTGGTGAATGGCAAGGGCTTGGTGCGGTCTCCGAAGGAAGAGCGGAGGCGAAGGTTCGTTGGTTCCGAAGAGCATGACGACGAACGTAGCAAGGGCATCGCTACGAACGTAGCAAGGGCATGGCCCAAAAAAGGAGATGATTTGGGTCCTACCGAATTGGCCTGTAGAAACCAAGGCCAAAAAGGATACAGGATGATTTGGGTCCGTACAAAACCTGCAACAAGCAAATCAGGGTTTCACAAGCAACTTCATCTTTTTTTTTTATAGATGGATGACACGGTCAACTGAACCATCATCCACAACGGGCCCCGGCCCCGGAAAACCGGGCCATGGCAATGGGATAGACCCTAGAGATGAGCAAAGACGTGCCAAGGAGTGTAAAGCGAATTTTCATAGGGAGACCGCCCCCATGGAAACGTTCTGGGTTCGCTTCAGGACATCGACTAGTCTACCTAGCCAGGGGCGAGACATGGGGGGTCTGCCTATAACATGCACACTCAGAGTCGCTTGGGAGTCTGGCTTTTGGGATCTGATGGTGTTGGTGTTCTTGGCTTGAACCTCTGCTGTCCTTTCCACGACGATGTGACAATTCCTGCTGAGGTGGTGGTAGAGGTGTTAAACTCTGATCCCTGTTTGGCAAATACTCTACCAGGACATTCCTAGTGACCTTTTGAGATCCCCAAATGAGGTCACTTAGGTCTTGAAAAGGTCACGTATACCAATCCTGAGGTCACGAGTGGAAGGTCCTGGTACTGGCATGCGGAAGCCACACATGCAATGCATGTGGTGTTTTTGAAGGCGAGAATCCTTTGCAAAGAGCAAGTTCAAGTCCATGTCCTTCCGGCGAGTCGCGCATCGACGGCGCTAATCAGTCCCAGTCCCACATCAGTGGCTCGCATTTCTCGCGACACCCCTCGAAGCTTCCCTCCTTCGCTCTCTCCTTCGCACTGCGGGGGGAAGCAGATCACGGGGGGGGTTCGACGACCGAGGCCTTTGTGCACCGGCATGTGGTAGGGGGGCACCTAAGGGGGCCCCTAGCAGGGAGTCGTCGAAGCGAAGCGCCCAAGAGGGCGGGGCGGGGTGGAAGGGTTCAAGGAGGTGGTAGGTTACGGTAGGTTACGGTTTTACAAGCACCAAGGTAGGTCAAGGGGTGTGTACTTTAAGTAGGAAGACTCCTTCCAAACCCTCGCTCCTGGCTCGCTTTGGCCTGGACGGATTTTCGCGAAGCCAGGGGTGGTCGGAACGCCTAGGAGTCGGTCTTCCTGAAGATGGGCTGATGTGTTTGCATGTGTTTGCGCAGTTGGTGCTTTTCGTTGCATTGTTTGGGGGTCGGTGGCTTTTCGCTGCTGTTGGCGGTCCGTCGAAGCCCAGAGCTTGAGTGGTGCGGATCCTTCGCACCGATTCGTGATGAAGATGAGACCAGTCCGAGGAAGATGAGGAAAACGAAGGCCCTTTGATCTTGGACTTGTTTGAACGGCGGCAATCCAGCAGAAAAACAGATCGTCAGCTCGGAGCCACTCATGACTCAAGTTGCGACATGCAATTCAAAGTGGTAGCCCCAATTTCTCGTCTCGATTGGGCCTGTCCGTTTGCTGGGGTAAGAGGACCCCGCCTCATGCGCACCCGACCCTCCACATCGGATGCATGGTACGCACGCACGCACACGTTTCGGAGGGTGCGCACGGTACGTCGCGCGTACGCACGCGGTCGCCGGTGGCCGAGGCCCTTGAAACCGCCTCGGTGGCCCGGTGCGAGGCGGTCGCTGAGTGGTGTCCGCCGATCCAATCGGTGGATGGAAGCCCCAAAAAGGCCCTATCGGCAGCCCTATAGGGATAAGATGCATAAGGTGGACTCTCCTTCTTTGGGATAAGATGGACTCATTCATCCCTCTCATCCCTCCAAACCTTAAGTTTTTGGTTGGAAGCGTTTGGAGATTGAGATCTGGCTGGAAGGTCTTATTGGTCGCAGTTGTTCTCTCCGCTGAGTGTCAATGGGCATGAAAAAGCATGCCGTTTTCTGTGAGATGGATCAATTGGTTCCAATTCAACTGGACATGGAAACTGGATGGAAAAAAAGGTCCTTATGATAGATGCCTAAGCGTTCCCCGCCGTCCCCCGCCGTCCAAGCCGACGTGATTCATCCCACTGTTTGCCGCAAGGCCGCAGACGCGCCAAACGGCCGCAGCTTTGGGAATGTGGGGTGCCTCACGCGACAAGAGAAGGGCTGCAACAGCATCCAGGCGGGGTGGTGAGGGCAGTCAAGATGGGAAGGGAAGCGGGAAGCATCACTCAATTAAAGAAGTACTTCCTATCTTTTTCGTATTCCAATGGTGAAGCAGTTTTGAGCATGAATCATCTTCCTCTACCAGGATATGCAGTTCCTCTAGTTTCTTCTTTCTCTCTTTTAAGCGGACAATGGCTGACAACACCGGTTTTCCGAGAGACTTCGCTTCGATCCTCAGTCCTAGGCGTTGGCTCGGCCAAAGCCAGCGGTGAAATCCGCGGTGACCCAGAATTCAAGTCCCCCCATAGGCAGAAACCGAAGGGCATGGCATGCATGGCAGACATGGCAGATCGAAGACCTTCAGGTGGTTTGGACAAAACAATTGCCAGAGTGAAGTGCGGGCCTGGCTCGCACTCGGAGGACGACCCGATCTTTTCGACCTTCCCCCGAAAGCACCAGAACCAGTTGGACAAAAGCTCCTTCCTGCTCCTCTTCCTTCCCGTCCCTGGACTTTTTCCACCCACCTGGTCTCCCCCCCGTCTGCCCAACCGGCCGCTCCGCTTCGGCTTCGCCCTCCGGACTGCTGTCCGCTCCTCTCCGCCCGTCTGAAGGGTCCCTTCTGTCGGATCCAGGACATGGAGACGTGTCTCGCGAGCCTGGACGGCCGCCCCTTCGCGCAGATCGCCGGCCTCAAGGCGCGGCATCGGAGCTGGCGATCGCTGCGCTGCACCGCACGGTTGGTCGGAGGAGACGCTCGCAATAGCTTCTCCACGCGAAGTGAACGTGGAGATGCGGAGGTGATCGAAGCTGATAAGATCAGATTTTGGGGGTGCCTTAGACTGGAAATGCATGGAATCCTGCTCAAGAGTTGGGATTGTCGAGCAAAGCCATGATATCCGAAATGGATGGTTCAGGAATCGGCTGACTTTCGGTTGACGTTTGTCATTTGCTTCGAAGCACCTGATTCCATGGGGTAGTGCAAGAGATTCCATGGCGCCCGGGCCGACCAGGCCCATGAGACATGTTTTGATCTGCGATCAAAGGTCACCACCGGACCACAAGACCAGGGGGTCGTCCACCGCCAGGTTTCTGGGAGGGTACTTCTTTTTGCCCCCGTCAATTGAGACAGGACCCGTACTTCTTTTTCGATCGAACAGTCGATGCCCCGTAAAGTAAGAATGAATGCATAAAGGAAAGTGTGCGTACTATCTATTTGGAGACCAATAAACCGTAAACGACCTTTGACGACCAAATCATCTTCTTCCACTCCGACCGTCGACCTCTCGACCGGTCGTCAGGTGGAAGGGCAGCCATGTGTCTGGTGTGGCGGAGTGTCGGGGACCCACCAACATCGAGTCACGAAGAATCGCTTCGATCGGAATCGAAAGGACGTCGTGCTAAAGCACATATGTGCGACGACTGTCCAGTCGTCGTGATTCGCGGATCAGGACGCGAGTCCTCGCGAGTCCCACTGTGCTGGGAAAATGAAGATGCCAGGAGATGTGGCATCAAGAGTCTTCTTCTTAGCTTCCTTTGGTACCTCCCAACCCAGAGCCGTCTCATCTCCAGACCAGACGACCCGCGCCCGACGTGGCTTCGAGACATCGAACGACGTCCCGCCCGACGGGTCGGTACTCCACAGCCAGACAGTCAATGTACCAGGACCCTCCGTTTTCGGGGTGCGCTGTCTGGAAGCCTATAGGTAGTATGGGGTAGTCCAGCCAGGACACCCCGAAAACGGAGGGTCCTGGTAGAGTCTGCAAAGCGAGCTTCTACCGGGTATAGGAGATGGATGCGTTACCGCCATTTTTTTTCGTAGGCGACAACGCGACAGGGTTTGCGACATTCTGCGATGCAGAGATGGAATCGCTTCGAAGGCTGTGGATGGGACATGGTGCATGCATGTGCATGCCAAAGAACCTCCGAAAACTGCAAGCGATGGATGCATGATATATGAAATGCAGATTGTACATGGCTTTCGCCCCAACTGTTGGCGTCTCTTCGTTCTTCCACCGACCTGCCACCAAGCACAGTTCCGCCAAGCACCGTAGGTAGCCATCCGTGGTGGTTCCTCAAAGCACCTGCTGACTGAGGCCTTGCAACTCCAACAACGGAAACCTCTGTGAACCCTATGAGTTCGCCCTCCATGGCAAAGGCCCGAACGACCGGGAGCAGCGGAGCGGGGTGGTTTCACGACGAAAACCGGAGGAGCTGAAGCTTCGTGGTGGGGTCAACTGGCTCGAAACCGTGCTGGTGCGTCAGCATCACCTTTTTTTGGATATGGAGAAAAGAACCATCCTCGAACTTGAAATCTTCTGCAGCTTCTGGGTGGATTGTGAGGGGCTCATGGGACTCCTCATCGTTTGAGTCAAAGAAGGAGGCCATCGCTACTAGGGTGGAGGCCACAGGCCATCGCTATTGGGTTGGAGGCCATCACAATTAGGTTGGAGGCCATCGCAATTAGGTTGAAGGCCACCGCAATTAGGTTGGAGGCCATTGCTCTTAGGTTGGAGGCCATTGCTATTGGGTTGGAGGCCATCGCTATTAGGTTGGAGGCCATAGGTTGGAGGCCATCGCTATTAGGTTGGAGGCCATCGCAATCAGGTTGGAGGCCATTTCTTTTAGGTTGGAGGCAATGGCTATTAGGTTGGAGGCCATTGCTATTGGGTTGGAGGCCATCGCAATTAGATTGGAGGCCATTGCTCTTAGGTTGGAGGCCATCGCTATTAGGTTGGAGGCCATTGCTATTGGGTTGGAGGCCATTGCAATTAGGTTGGTGGCCATCGCTATTCGGTTGGAGCCCATCGCTATTAGGTTGGAGGCCATAGGTGGGAGGCCATCGCTATTAGGTTGGAGGCCATCGCAATTAGGTTGGAGGCCATCGCTATTAGGTTGGAGGCCAGCGCTATTTGGTTGGAGGCCATCGCTACCAGGTTGGAGGCCATCGCAATTTGGTTGGAGGCCATCGCTACTAGGTTGGAGGCCATCGCAATTCGGTTGGAGGCCATCGCTATTAGGTTGGAGGCCATCGCTATTAGGTTGGAGGCCATCGCTATTAGGTTGTAGGTTGGCTTTCTATTTTCGCCGCAAAGTTCGCCGTTCAGAGGCCATGCCTATGATGTGAACCACGCGGAGAATACTTACTACACGGCGGCCTGCGAGGTGGCCCCGCTTGTTGTGGGTCTACCTGGGCCCCATTGGGCCGCTGTGTTTGGGCTGGTGACTGGACACCTCGCATCACCTATTTGTTTGTTTTACAGTTTTAAACATATTCTCTAGCACGGGGAGATTGAAACTGGTGGTCAAGATGGACTTTTGGATAGGTATGTGGCTGGGCTTATAAGCTGCAGTTTCCTTCTCACGCTTGACAAACACTTTGAAGAACTGCTTCCGGGGTGGCGGTGAAGCACGAGAGAGGTCGAATAAATCGGCATTGAAGCCCGACAATGCTGATCAACAAAATAAAGGATGTATCTAAGAGGATTGTTTCTAAACAAACATGAGCAATACCAAATTTATGTTGTTGTTCATTCTTTCTTTGTTTTATCAATTTGGTCGTTCATTTTGTTTGTTTTCTCTTCATTGAAACTGTGACGAAGAAGAACTCCATCGACTCGATCGACATCGACGGTCAGGATGGACACCCGGTCAAGCACCCCATGCCGTCGGCCTTGGCGCGCGTGGGAGTGAGTTCTGTGGTGGCAGCCCGAGAGCTCCGAGTCGAGTCGAAGTGGGTGTTCTTCGGGTGGGCGTTGGAAGGTGGGCGTTGGTTGGAAGGCGGTCTTGAGCCTACTGGACTTGGTCATACAGTCATACTCTTCCTGAGGCTTTCACCAGGCAAGACTACTTGGGGTCCTTGGACCCGTGATCCACTCCGCGTTGCCACAGAGTAGAGGATGGCCGTTGAAGCCGACCGCCTGAACAGGGAGTGAGTGGATTTAATTTTCGTGAGGTGGACTGTGGCACGCCGAGTCCGATTTGGACCAGTGTGGGTTGGGGGCCACAGAGGGGTTTTTTGAACACGCGCTGCTGTGTGACACCGGATGACAGTAACAGCCCAGCTGGAAAGCGGGTTCAGCGGAGTTTCGAAGAAACAGCCTCTCTGAAAATCAAACAGAGATCGAAATCTCAGACTCAGATCATCGAGTGACGTGACAGGACATCTGCAGAAAGCCTCACTTCTCAGATCAGATTGCACCTGGTATTCCTCTGATTGCGACAGAAAGATCCTTATAGATCCTCTTCGTTTCACCTCTTTGCATCCCACACCGCATCGCCGGCTCTGAGGCAAGACCTGTGGCCAGTGCCGAGTGCAGGTGGCCTTCGATCAGCAGAAGAAGTTCCAGACCTGCGACTCCTACTGCCAGGACCAAGGCCCGGTCCCACCGCACCCGGTCCCGGACCTGTCGAACCACCCCACCGGCCGCTCCGAACCGCCCTCCGTTTCAACCGCTCCGGACGTCGCTGAACTCCGCCTTTCGGCTCGAACGCGCGAACGGCCGCGTGACGGAGACGTCGAAGCGAACGAGCGAAGCACGAGACGTGCCGCGCCGCGCCAGCGAGCTGCTGCCAGCCATTGGAAACGGGGTTGGGAGGTATGAATCTGCCTCTCCGTGGCATGACACTTGGAGACCATTTAATGCTGTAAGCTTTCGAAAGGATGATGGCTCTCATGACACATCGTAGCCAAGGACGCGTGGCTGTATGCAAAAAGAGGCATGAACACGAGCTTCGTAACGATATTGGCCAATTTCCACTGGTGAACAGCTACGTGCGTGGGAATTTGTTCGGTAATGCTTAACACATGAAGCGCACGGTTCAACACGTTTACCATGCTTGGTGCAGCAGCACTGTTGCCTTCTTTTCCCTTTCCTCATCATCCTCATCATTGTCACAATAGTACAGTAAGATCACAAGCACGAGAAATCATAGTTGCTTCTGATGCACTCATATATTCTACTTCAACATTTGACGTTTCAAATCGCACCTGTCTTGCTCCCAAGCTCTCCAAGGAACACTCGCAAGATCAGCGACCCGCACCAGGAAAGGACGTTGCAGGCAACAGCGAGGAAGGCCCAACTTCTACAGGACTTCTTACACAGGCGAGGGAGAATTCCACTCTTGGGAAGGTCCAATTTTGTCGAATAGGATTGGATTGTCAGGATTTAAGCGCTTTGAAGACGCACCCGGGGTGCCGAGTGTCCTGACATTTGAATGTGCCTCGAGAAAACCTGAAACACGCCAGGCATGGCTTCAGCGATTCGAACTCCCCACGTGGTGTGGGCGGCTGTCCCCACGGCCATGCTCCGAAGGTGAAAATGGAATATGCCATGCCTCTCCACGTGGCCGCGCAGCTCGGCGACCAGGACGGGGTGGACGGGGTGTGACAGAAACGGAGCAGTGACTCACCTTTTTGTTTTTTGTAGGTAAGGAGAAAGAATGCTTAAACATCTTTTTTGCCGGCTTACGGCTTAATAAGCAAAGCATGGGCACCTGATAGCTTTGTGCGCAAGTGGGCAAACACAGACTTTCTTAAGCCGAAGGGTCCCGCCTCATGAATGCAAGAACACGACAGGAAGAACCCTCCTGCTTGAAAAACGCTCTCTCTCTCTCTCTCGCGGTGCGGGCTTGGCATCGCGTGCGTCGCTCTCTCGCATTCTGCGCTGTTTCAGGAGATCGTTCAGCTCCTCCTGAAGTCTGGCGCCGATGCGTTGGCCACCACGGGAGGAGGGACCGCCTTGGAGATCGCTGAAGAGATGAATTGTGACGGATCCCACCGTGGTGTGATCCTGTTGTTGCGCGAGTCCTTGAAGATGCATTCGGTCTGTTTGTAGCACGCTGCCCGCGGGGATTTTCACCGGGTGGTAGATGAGATTGACGGACTCCTTCAGAGATCAAGAACACCATTCCAGGACCAATCCTGGAGTTGTTGGGGCAGAGGGGATGTCGTGGCCAGGGTGACACAAGGGTCGTCTCCCAGGGGGGCCAGATTTAAGTTTGCTGCTTGCAGCTGCTACCCGCAGCATGCGTTGCTGACTACGCGCAGAGTCGGGTTTGATTTTATACGTTGCTGATAGCAGATCAGCAACGTGCTGACTCGACTTGCCTCCTGAAGAGGAGGTTTGCAATCCGGGCGACCCCTAGTTAGTTGAAGCCATACGACCCGTAGTCGCGCCGAAGGTTGTATCCAATTGGGTAAACACATTGCCTTTTGCTTGTCATGCAAGGTTTCGTTAGCGCTTGCGGCAAGAACACTTGGGGTCGCCTAAACATCATCCCAGAGCTTAGTGCTTCCAGGAGAATGTTGGTTGGAGAAGGATTCGGGAGCCCAGTCCACCGAGTGGTAAATTGGACCATCACTTTGTTGTTTCTGGAGTTTCCGGAGGCGGTTGCACGTTGCAGCCCACACGGAATGATCTCCATTTTCATGCCTCCCGACGAAACAAGTACCAACTGCACCCCAAACGGTTTTTATGCTCTCCTAGCAGGATCAATTTATACAAAAAAGCCAAGAACCTGCATTCTTTTGGTCTGCCGGTTCACCAACTAATTATCTTGGAAGCAGAAATATAAGTACCCCACAAAAGACCTGCACAGATGGGGAGTACCAGAGATCAAGCCCCCCCGACCACGTTGGACTGAGCCAAGAACCTGCATGACGTCTGGTTGGACCGCACGGGTCGCCGGAGATCGTCTAGACCATTGCTTTTCCCCCCCGGCCTTTTTCCGCCTCCCTGTCGCAGGGCAGGGACTCCTCGGGCTGGCGCAGTGCGAACAAAAAGAGCCGGGCGACCAGTCGGACGACCCAAAGGGGCGCAGCTGGTGGAACCTCGAATGTCATGCAGCCCCTCCAACAGAGCGAACTCGAGTTCGACCCAGTGCTCCAACATCAGGTTCTCTGTCAAGCTCTGACAGGTCGTACGAACGAGTCAATTCGGCCTTCCTTCTCCCCCACGCGGCAGGTCTGACTTGTGAGAAGGCCTTCACTTCCTATTTGCATTCCTGCGACGTGAAGCCACAAGCTCAGCAGATGTTTTTCAGAGCAGCTGCCTGCCTTCAGCGAGTCGCAGCTGCCGAAAGATGTGGGTTCTGTAGAACGGGATGTTGCTTCAGCGACCACGACGTGAATCTGAAGGGGGGAGGAGATCTGAACACCTAGCCTAGCTGCTGTCACTATTGGTGCAACATCTTAGACATCAATGAATCAAAAAACCGGCCCCACGAAGCATCCACTCGCTGCACGGGCAGAAACTCGTTTCTCCAAGTTTGTTGGACTCACCTGAGACTGACCCTTCACATGTTTTTGGGTTTCTTTTTCCTTTCAACATCTGCGGAAAAAAACAAGGACGGAATCCATTTTCCCTTTTCCCACGATTTGGTATTCCAAAAACCTCCTCGCGGAGCCCACACGCGGGCTCGCGGCACTCGCCTGGGCTCGCCGTTCGCAGGTCCACGGTGAGCTGCTCGGCGCACTTCGACGCCTCGGCGGTTCTGTGTCAATGTCAGCCCAAGCAGGTGCTTCTCCGGCGCGCATGGCGCGGCGCTTGGCGCGGCGCTTGGCGCGGCGCTTGGCGCGGCGCTTGGCGCGGCGCTTCGTTACACGTTCGGTGTCTTTTTTTTTCGAAGACGTGTCACACTGTGGGTTTGGAGAAGAAATCGTGTGTCAAGTGGTCAGCGACCGAGTGGTACCAGTGAGATGTGTTTCTCGGGACGACCCCTTGGAACGATCTTGGGACCGCATTTTAGTCCAGAAGCTTTCAACAGGCCTGCGAAATGGCCACAGAGAGCATGAACAGGTTTCACAAACACAGACGCAGACACACACACACACACACACTCGCACATGTGGGCTATACTTGGGTGAAACACATAGGGAGGCCTTGCTTGATCACCAAATGAAATAGACTATCTTAGAGTGACTGGAAGTGGATATGATTTTGGGGTCGGTGAATAGACTTACCACCCAGGTTGACCGGAGCAAGGAATGCTGCTGTTCTGCTGCTGTGTGGCGTGTGGGACTGATGGCCAGGCGCTGCAGGCCGTCTATGGACAGTGCGGTGGGAAGCACTGGAAGGGCTACACCCTTTGCGAGGCCGCGCTATGGTGGGCGCTGGGATTGGGAAGTGCCCTCGACACGAATCGCTATGGTGGGACGGTGTGCGCTATTTGGATTGGAGATTTGGTGCTGATGAGCTACCTGGGTTTGTTGTCACCCCAAAAGTGTAGCACGTCCATGTTCCTGTTGCCCACTCCATGGCCGAAACAACCCGCGCCGTCAACTTACAGGTGCCGTCAACCAACAAAACTGTCATCCACCCAACCCAACCCAACCCACCCTCCACATGTTGGGAGGGTCCTCCACACCGCCTTCGATGTTCCACACAGATTTGTTTGTCGCGAATGCGCCTGTGAGGCTGGGGCAGTGTGCAATGCCCGAGTCAAAGAGTGAAGGGAGTGGGGGAAGGGAAGTTCCACGGAGGGGGGCACAGCGGAATCTCCTATGCGTTCCTTTTAACATGATTGGCTCTGTTTTGCTCCAAAGAGAACTGAAGCATTTGGCACACTAGGGGAGCTACTTCACCCATCCTGCACAACAGATCATGTCGGACACCAAACAATCAGCTGGACATAGCCGGAGAAAAAAGGGACGCCTTTTGCACTTCGGAGCAAGGTGGTGGATGGTGCAGGTGAAGCAGAAGATCTCTACTCCATCCTGGGTACATGTAGCAGACGTTCACGTGGGTCGTCCGAGACATAGGACCAGACATTCCGGTCGCTTCAAACCGATCCGATCCGCACTCATTTCTCATCAAACCCCGATGGTGACGCTGAAAAGCATGAAGATTGAAGAAGATTGAAGAAGCCATGCCGCCGACCCACATGAGGACAGCCAAGAAGAGCGCGCCCGCCAAGCCAAGCCGTTTTCTCCCGCCAGCGCGTTCTTCTGAGGTGGTGACTGAGGAGTTCTCCCAATGCGTACCAGCCAACACCGTAGGGTGGCCCAATCTTCCGAAGCGAAAAAGGGAAGTGACCAGCTCGGAAGGCCCAGTCAGTCATGGTAGGTGCATGGGATTGCTGATTGCTTTCTTTTTTTTTTCAAGAGATCATGCTCTTCCAAGCCATTTTCACCTGACCACTCAAGTGTAGTGCTTCTTCCGAACGAAACTCTCCAACGTACCATATGCCAGCACACCTTCGCGCCTTCCCATACCATCCGAAAGAAACATGACAGATCTACAAACTACATACACACAAAACACACAAACGAACAAACACACAAAAACACACCCAGGAAACAGAAAAGCAAAAAGCATCCTCGCCTCAAGCCCGGTTGGGTCCGTTAATTTGTCCCTCTTCCTTTGGCGAAGCCGTTCCGCCCCGTTGCGCCGGTCGTCACGCAAAAAAAAAAACACAGAAGAGAAAACACACCAAGACGGGAGAGAAAAGCCAACAGCATCCCCTGCCGAAAAGGCCCCGTTTGGGTCCGTTGAAGGTCTCCCTCTTCGTTCGGCTTCTCCACGCCCTTCAGGCCAAGGCGGGCGTGCGCGCCTACGCCTTGGAAAGCCCGGCCGATTCGACGCTGAGCGTCCGGGGACCACGGTTGGTGTGGGGGGGGAGGTTTGGGTGAAGCAAGCGAAGGAGGCGTCTCTTTTAAGGGTGAAGAGCTTGGGGTGAGTTGGACGTGGATCTTCTTTGGAAGAAGGTCTCTAACAGCTTCGAAGCTTTTAGAAGTTTGGAGGTTGGTGAAAGACATTCAGGAAGGAGAGCTTGGAATTCCAAAAAAGCTCGCGCACGAGCCAGAGTCAAGTTGAATGTACGCCTTCAGCAATTTCATGGACATCGAAGATAGGAAGGAGAGTCATGACTCTCACCGCATCCCATCGCTGTCCCGCTGTCCCATCGCCCATCTTGGCGCTTTGGATCGCCCCTGGCTGGGGGTAGGCTGGTCGACATGTCCCCAACCACACCCGGGTCGGAACGCAAATCGGTCTCCCGAAGATGTTCATCCACGACCCTGTAGTTGTGGCCGTCCTTGCTCGTGCTACTGGTGTCTCAATCACATCCTGACAGTCCACCAACCAGTCATTGGACCTCAGGCGGCAGCTCCTTCCTTGGAGGCAGAACTGTTTCGATGGTGGGTGGGAGGGCCACTCGTGGCTGGTTGGTGCATCACTACGGCACTCTTGGTTGAAGACGTGGACTCCAGCTCACCGCCGTGCTGACCGCTGTGACCTTCAGGCTGAGCTGGGTGCTTCGCCGCCTCCTCTAGGCCGAGCCGGAGGGGCTGTTGGATGAACGCCTTGGGTGTCCAACGGCACCCAGAATGTTCTTCTTCTTTGGGTGGGAGGGACATGAGTAGTAGTACATCAGAATGACGCAGTGATGGTTCTGAACGCCAAGAGGTCGTTGTAAACCTGGCTTTGCTTAAGGCCCCTTTTTTTTAAACCCTATGGTTAAGTATTTTTTAACTCCCTTCTGGGGATTTTTTCCAGGTTCCTCATGCAAATTCAAGTAAAGCGGCTGCGACAAAACCACCTGGATGCCAGAGCCCGTGCCAACTAAGAGGTCAGGTCTCAGCAAGATATGCAACGCCTTACAAGGTTGATCAACAAGCGCTGACGCATTGCCCTGCGTAGCGTATGGGCCGTTCACAGAGAGTGAGTGAGACTACCCGCCTTCCCCTGCGCCCGAGACGGGCCCGAAACGGGACCTGACCACACCCGAAAAAGCACCTCGACGGACTCCTGAGCGACGCGGACGACGCGGCGCGGACGCGCTGGTGTTGGGGGGGGTGTTCCGCTGTGTTTCAGCGGGGGATGATCCGCGAAGTTCCGGGGTATGACGGTCGCGGGGTCAGGCTCCAACATCCTGTTATGGTGCATCTCTTTAGGGCCTTAGGGGTTTCTTCAAACAGTCCTGCAGTTTGAAGAGACTGATCGTTCTGGATCCCTTTTGCAGATTCACCCAAAGAAGCCTAGCTAGGACTTCTCCTTCCTTTAGACACGCTATGTATGGGATAAGATGCGATAAGGTTCACAAGACACTTTTCAAGGCAACATGCAGAAGCTGAGCACTTCTTGACTTTGGCATCTTGAGCCATACCCACTTGCCACACGTTTTCCTGCTGACAAAATTATGCTCCTGGGCCATCAAGGGAAAAGAAGCCGGAAGACATTTGCATGCGAACTCTAGCCGTTGCGGAACTCAAGCCATGCTTGCCAAGAGATTTGGATCCAACTTGCTTCATCTCCCGTGACAAACTACCTTTAACCCTTGTTGGGGATTGGCTTCTCCACTAAACATGAATAGGCCGCACTTCGCTCTTTTTGATGTGACTTTAGTGACCTTTCCAGGTCTATGGGAGTCTTTAGGGGGGTTGTATTTTCGAAATCCCTCAGGGGGTCAGATGTGCGGCACGGAATCCAGTTGGACGAATGCCAGGCGGAGCCAGTTGTTCCAGCCACCCCAAGTGTGCTGCCTTGAAGCCGGGATGCCCAGGGATGCCCAGTAGCCCAGTAGCCGTCGTGATGGGCTGGAGCTTTTAAGGAGAGTCTGTCTTCGCTGGTGCGCCGAAGGGCCCGCTGCGTTGACTGCTGAGCAGCACCAGCACCAGTAGCTCGGTGACTTCGACCCACCGGGGTTTTCAGGCGTGAACTTCCGGGGCCAGCGTTCGGAGCCAGACCGGATGAAGAAACCATGGAAATGCTGACTGAAGTCAGTTCAACTACTAGGAGCAAGGACGCTACTAGGGGCTCCTGGCCTTACTACTAGGAGCCAGAAGCCAGTTTGCAACAACTGCGAGGCAGGAGAGACAAGGCCCCTTTTTCCGCGCTCGCGGCCAGCCGCATGGCCTGAGGCTGTCGGGAGATTGCTGCCCGAATGCAGATGGTGTGCGGGAACCTAGGGGAAGTTCAATCTCGGACGATCGGTGACTTTGGAGGGATGGGTGGACCCCAAAAGTGTCCATATCTGGTGCATAGTGCATGCTGTTTGGTGCCAGATCAATGAGGGAACACGTACCAGACAGGCCAAAACCATCCATGCCTTCCCGACATCCGTCCGACCAACCATATGGGTGATGTCGGGTGTGAGGTTTCACGTGGGCGCGCATGGCTCTAAGACAGACGCTGCGACGTGTGTCGGACTGCGAAGTGTCGGAGCTGCGATGCTGGTGCCTCCCAGAACTGGAAGGTGATCATTGATCCCTAGGGCGCCAGCTATAGCCAAGAAGGTGGGACTGAGGTGGGACTGGGGTGCCTTGACGGAGGGTGCAGGTCATGCCTGGTCGGAGCAACGACCGGAGCCGGTTCCTTCTCATCGACCCAACCAAACCGACACCGAGATGGCGAAGCCCAGGATCGGGCCAGGCGCCGTCGCTGCGCTATGCGCCAATTGGGCTCGGGAAGGTTTCACCAGACCGGAACCTTCCGGTTTCATAGGGCCTTTCCCCGCGAGCTCTGTTTTGATGGATTTTCCGGGGGTCCGGAACCCCACTGAATGGAGGGGGTGAGGTGCACGGTCTCAGGTAGCGTTGGATTGCTGTTCCAGCTTCGATGCCAAGACGGTGGTGCTCGATCCCACTGAGCCTGCGCCGGAAGCCACTCTGGAGGCCCGACCTTGTGGGTGTCCTTTCGGCGGGGTGGGAACGGAGGTGTCGACGTTTCGTCCACTTGTTGGTTTCGCCATGTTTCATGGAAAAGATCCTTCCAACTTCTCGTTCTTTTGCATCCCAACATGCCCTGGGAAGTTGTGGACGGAGTCTCCCTGAACCAGTTGCTCTTCTGGACACCCACCCATCGTGACACCGAACGCTTCGACCCGATGCGCTGCTCTTCATCCCCTATGGTTCTGGCCTATTCATTCATGCCGGTTACGTTGGAATTCTTTAGTATACATTGTTTCATCTCCGAAGTTGGGAAGTCTTACAACGTTCTCGTTTTGGGTGAGAGACGGGCCTTGAACACTGGCTTGAACACGGGCCTTGAAGGCAACTATCTATAGGGCTGTGTTCTTGAGGTCGACAACCACCAGGAGTTGAGACCTCAGCATAATTAGGCACCCCTCACCAAACAAATAGCTGTGGAGGCGCACGGCAGGATTCGTGACCGCGAGCATGGTCTGGTGTGTGTGTGGGGGTGTTGGGTTGTTGTTTTGGTCCTTTTTCGGACCTTGCTTCGGCCTCGTGAGCGGTGGGAGTGGGGCACGGACCCCGCGCCTCGCTGGGTGTCGTCGCTAGGCGCCGCCAGTGGCCACCTTTTCCACCGGGTGGATGCGGAAGCCCTCGCAGGAGCGGGCGTTGGCCGGCGCGGTGACGTTTTTTGGGCCGGGATGAAGGAGGAAGCCTGGTCAGTTAAGGATACACATTGAGGAAGTGATCATATGTGCCTGCAAGCAGTGTCTCTTGGAATTTTTCATCCCATGTGTGTAGCTCGAGCGCAGATGAAGTGAGCAATTCTTCAGCCTACGTTGGAACCTTGAGTTTAAACCACATCTACACTTAGAACTCGACTACTTGACACAGCAATTTTGGTTGAAGAGGTTACAAAATCAGGGACGGTCTGGTCGCCATGGCCCAAGAGAGAAGAGCAAAGAGGGTGTGTATTGAAATAGGGAGACACCCAAGACACCTGGCGCCAGGGCAACTCCGGGTAGACTGGTCTATTTCCCGAGTCGGAACGCCTGGGAGGTCATCCTATTTGAGCTACACAGTTTGGCTGACAATGAGCGAGCTCCAAATGGATCCCATCGGCTGACTGGTTTGGATCGCAGCTTTAGAATTGGGATCCTCGAAGTGCGTGTAGCACTACCACGCAGGTAGCACAAAGATCGTTTTGTTGCCAAAACCTGGTTCAAGACTGTGCTGGCCATGAACAAAGATACAGCAAGCAGTGTCTCTTGTTTCTACCCCTCGCGATCCTCTTGTTTCTGGTTTCTCTGACCCACCGGGTTTCTCTGACAGACATGGGGTGCCGAGCTCCGAGCTCGCCCTTCGGACACAGCTCTTTCGAGCGAAGCCTTGGTGCCAGGAGGAGCTGAAGTGCATGCCATCGGAGCCCAAAGGATGTGGTCCGACCCCGAGCATGCGCCTCGCGGCCCGATTTCCGGACGCGAGGACGCCGAAGCGGCCGTTTCCGGCCTCGGCCGATCGAACGGTGAACACAAGCAGGAAGTGGTAGAGGTCGACAGGTTGACCGTTGAGATGCACAAAGGGGGTCAAGAGTTGGGAGGATCCAACATATTTCTTAGATCTGTACCAGGACCCTCCAAGCTGTGTTCAATGGACTACCCCACACTACCTATAGGCTTCCAGACAGGGCACCCCTTGGAGGGTCCTGGTAGATCACCATGTCACCATGTCGGATCTGAACGTGCTGGGTCCATTTCTGAGGAGCTCCCAGGCTCTCTCCTTCTCGGGACGGATTCGGAGGTGTGGTGTTCGGTGAGTTCTGTGCACGGAAGTTCCCCCAATGCTTTCATGTTTCTTGGACTTGCAAGATGCAAGAGGCAGTTCTTGTGAGAACATGTGAGAACTCCCTTATCCATCACGCCTTGGACCGCTCTCCTTCGTGGTGTGCTGGCTGCTTTTGGAAGTTGGGTTCGACCAATGGGAGATTCCTTTGGAACTCACATCACTCTGCCGCGGGTGTTCTGGCGGGTGTTCCGCACGGCTCCCCAGGCACCATCCGTCACAAGCTCATGTGCTTAAGCCCCTCTGGCACAAGCAGATGTCGATCGGGGGCGGAGTCGGTATTGTGGGGGCATGGATGATGGATGGCCAAAAGTTGGAGGCCTTTCCTGCTTTGGCCTTCCTGGAGATGAACATGGAAGCTGCCATGGCAAGTTCTTTCTAGAGGAGGTCCTAATCTAGATTAATATGTCCTATTCTGACCTCTACTGCTATACCCGCTGTATATGTATTTGCAAGAAGCTTCCAATTTCTTATAAATACTCCATTCGCACACCCACTTTCGGTTACTGCCGAGATTCTTTGACAAAGAGACTTGCGGGAAGGAAGGCTGTCCACAGAAACCATTCTTCTCGGACTATATTCACTTCTTCCAGAAGGGGGCTTTAACGGTTTGACCAGCAGCGCGCCCTTATGGATTCAACGAAGCACTTCCGGTGGTGTGGTGGATGGTGAGTGAAAACTTACCGCCTACTTAGCCCGAGTTGGAAATACTCTGAAGCTCTTTGAATGGATCTAACAATTCCAACTACTAACGTGGAGGCCAGCGAGGCGAAAAAGGAATCCATCAACATATGAGGATTGGACCAAATCTATGGTTTTGGTCGCCCCCATTTGGTTGCTTCAGAATGGAAAGAGCTTCCGGGTCGCCAGACCTTCCCTCCCGACCATTCCCCCAAAATCCTTGGGGTCGCCCGGAGATTTTGTCACTCATATTGGGACCATAAGGACCTAAGGCCGGCCGGACGGCCGGATCCGCCACGTCTGCGCGCTGCGCTCAGGTCGTGTGGATGGTCGTATGGGCTATACTCCCCATGGCCTCAATGTGGGTGGTGAGCCTTGTGTCTGGTGTGGCGGAGGGTGCGGACTCTTGGAGGGTGCTAGGGTGGGCGGACGAGCAGGTGGGTGTGGTGGAGATCTTCAGGCTTCTAAAGGCTGGGACGTGTTCGATCTGGCTTCCAGAGTTCCAAAAATGTTCATCTCCAAGTCCAAAGCCTTCCAGGTCCTACATAGGTGTCTACATGATACATATCTACATGATACATGTCATAGCTACCATAACAAAACACGAGATTGTTACAAGACCTGTTCTTGATCCTCTTAAGACTTGGAGAGGTACTTCGATCAGCCGTGGTGACACAGAAGTGGCGTACTCATGGCTGGCTGCCGCTGGTTTCACGAGGCCCTGCACTTCGGAGACAGACGCCGTTTGTGAGCCCTACAACTGGTTGATGAATGGCCAGGGCAAGGCTGGGTTTCGCGATGCAGATCCAGCAGGGTTTCGGGAAGGTCATGTGCTTGGGGGCTGCAGATGCAGCGCTGCGCTTGGGGGGGGGGGTTGAAAAACATTTGCACCGGGTCTGAAGTCGATGTTGGATGATGTTAGATGGATTTCTCTAAAGTGCGGACTCTTTCTCATCTCTCCTTAGTCCCCCAACCAAATGCAGCAAAGAATCCGCGGATGTTTGAACCTCAACGAACAACGAACACATCGATTATTCACATTGGGTGTTAAAGAAGGTTAAAGAGGTCCAATTCACATAACACAACCACACACAACCCTTCTATTTGGGTTCAAGGATTCACAAGCTGAGTCCTTTCTCCCCCGCTCTGCAGCTCTTCAGCTAGCCTCCCCTGACTGACAGCGCAGCGCAGCGGACAGTGCAGGCGTATGAGACCATGAACGTTGGGGATCCAAGATTGGTGAGGGAAATGAAACCGGGCCTAGGGGTTGATTGCAGCTCTGGACGTGAGTGTTTTCCATCAGAGGCAAGTCGAGATGTGGTTCTTCTATGCCTCTGCGGATAGACACGCTGGCATGTGGAGGGGGCCTTTCATCTCCAGCACACCTGATCCTCACCTGGTACCCTTCGTTCACCGGAAACATCTGGTCTTTCAGCTTCTGAGTTGGATTCAGCTTTCAAGCACCCAGAGATGCCCCATGCTAGCAGCTAGCAAGGCGACTCTTCTCGAAGATCCGCGGCACCTGACCGCCCTGCGGCACCTTCCGGCGCTTTCGTTTTCTGAGGCTCCCGGCAGCTGGCTGGTGGCAAGATGCCAGGACGATGCGGAGCTCGGTGCGGGGAGCTTGGGCACGAGCTCGGTGCTTCGCGAGCGGATCGTGCCGGACCTAGGAACGTATCCAAGAACAGGTGTAGGTGTAGGCTTCGGGCTCGGGAATGGATCTGCGCCTGTGCCTTTCGGCCCTTTTGGTGTTGACGTTTCAGCAATCCCAATCACGGTTCAAGCAACAAGCTGTTGGAGCTACAAGATTTTCAAGGATTTTCATCTCCTCTCGGGCACAATCGATTACTTGTTTTCTCTTGTAGCAAGCTCAGCCGAGACAAAGCATTATTCTTCAAGAGTGGATACACATCGCAGGTGGTCAATCAGACATGTCAAGAATTGACCAGGTTTTGTGGACCAGTTTTCGGTGGTTGTCTGATCCGTGCAGGACAATCGGAATGCGGTCTTCAACAACCTGGGCTGCTTGAAACGATCCCAGATCGGCTGCAATCACATCCAGGAGATCGGCTTGTGCCAGCGGGACGGACTTCCGGACCACAGGCTGAAGCATCCGGCCCTGGTGGGTGTGTGAGGCCTGGCAGGCGTTGGGTACATCACTGAATCTCACTGGCACCCTAGACTTCCATATGAAAAGAAAGGGGAACGATGTGTTTTTGTAGTGTAAAATCCTTAGTTGGTTCGGTCAAGCCCATTCAATTCATGGTTGGAAGCCATTCCTCCAGGGCATGCATCTCCGCCCTGTCATCATCCAGTGATGCCCACGACCGGAGGCCCCCCCCGCGGATGACCGGTTTCGTCGGACGGCGGCCCGTGAGGAGAAGCACGAATGCCTGCGCAGCGCCGATGCTCGTCCCTTTGGGGAGGTGGCAGGCTTCAAGGCGAACCGGCCAGCGGGGTGCTGTGCTGCCCTAAAGGTGGTGTTGCCAGGTCGATGAGACCCCCCAAGGCTGAAACAACTAACATCCATCCCAAAAACCGTCCAACTGCGCCACGGCGCCTGCAGAGCGCACGCCACGCACTCTGCGCCCCGGACTTGTTCGAAGACTCGGGACGATTGCAGCAGCAGCTTTCGGGACTCGCGCCAGGCACGCGATCAGCCGTGCGTCTGGTGCGGTGGTGGGCCCGGAGACTCAGTTGCCATCGGAGTTGCCATCGCACGCGCGCCACCCATGCGCCGGTGGCTGGGTTTTTCCATGTTTGCATGGGGTGGAGCGTGGGTTCATGGACAGCTCCATCGGATGCCGGTGGCGTACTCGTTTTGGATGGAATTGTATAGTAGTCCTCAAAGAGATAGTGGCTAGTGGGATGGTTTCCCCAAGCCTCCAACCTAGAAGCAATGGCCTCCAACCTAGAAACGATGGTTTCCAAGACAATTTTGAGTGGGAATGGTGTTTTTTTGCGACAGTAATCAGGGTATTTCCAGACAGTTACGTATGTAGATCGGTGTTTTTTCGACCAGTCACCGGTGCTTTTTGCTACGGTGACTAGGTTCGGTGTTTTTTGCACCAGTAGTCTGGTGTTGACGATTTCCCCGTAGCGGTGTCAGATGAATGCTTCGCGGCCAGTGTCCAGTTCATGCTCAAACGGTATCTTTCTGGACAAGCCATCCTCAGCGTCACCTCGAACGAGCAAGCTTGGGTTCCTCGCCGTCCTGATGATTCCCGAGACCCAGGTGACATGCTTCCTCTCCTGCTCCGAATACTTCGTGGTGCGCCAGGTTCTCTCATTACATTGGACCACATCTTTTGTGCTGATTTGGCTTTGAAGCGCAGCATTGAAAAAGGCTCTGATACTGTTGCGCATTTGGCTCAGCAACGGATCGCCGCTATTTGGCAACAGTTGCGAGACCTGGGGCTTGGAGAGGTCCGCCGCCATGGAGACAAGGTGCATTCTCACAAATACCGTGTTGCTTCCCTCAACCCGGTTGCTTGGATTGGCTTCGAAAACACCGTGTTCCTCTTTCGCATTTTGGCCCTTGAGCCCGCGTGGACGACTCGGCTTTTTTTTGGGCGCCTGGTGTCCGCCAGACATGGAGTGTGAACCGGAGAGCGGGGCCAGGGCGCCTGAAGACTGCAGAGCAAAGGCCATCGGGCAAAAACAGAACAAGAAAGGCCGTGCCGCAATGGCGCGACGTTGGTCGCATTGATCTCGGCTCCCCCCTTTTGTCCAACAAGCAGCTTTTGCAGCACCTCCGCGGAAGACCAGAATGGGCTGACGTGAAAGTATCTTGCCGTACAGTGTGGGAAAACAAAGAACGCATTCTGACTGAGATCCGTTGCGTCGAAAGTGAGACTTGCCCGTGCCGCTAGCGCACACATTACATGCTTGCGAAGACTGTGTACACCCCCGGAACTCTGGTTATCCAAACCTCCGGCGAACATGCCAAGCATGGCGAAGAACCTTCTGCGTCGGGCAAAGTTTTCAACCAGAAGCAGCAAGAGCTGGCTGCCACTTTTTTTGCAGACGGCGGGCGGACAGCCAAGAATCTTCGCATAGCGCTCTTGGCCGGAGGCTGTTCCGAGGCTTCGCTGCCAACGAACACTCAGCTCAGCAATTGGCTGAAAAACGCGCGTCGCAAGAACAAAGGTGCCTTGGACAAGGATCAAAACATTGTGGCAGCAGTTGGCCTTGAAGTTGGTGCCCTCCCGCGCGCCCTGCCACAGCAAATCGACGCTTTGTTTCTGGTTGCAGATCCCGTCATTACTGATGCTGAAGTGTGCATTCTTTTTGCTTGCCCAGGGATGTTGAACACGCTCAGCCGGTTTACCGGCGAGGCCATTGCGCTTGCTGTGGACACCAAAATGAAAGTCCTCGATCGTGGGATGGGCGTCGCAACTGTGAGCTTGCTTGTCAAAGATCGCCTCCCCAACTCACCTGCCTCGAGCGGGAAAAGGATCTCGGACCCAAGGTCATGCTTGGACATCTCACGGAATGCCTATTTTGCAAGCCATCTTTCATGCAGAGACCAAGCCAAATTATGTTCGTCTTTTCCGGTCCGTTTGTGACATCTGGACGCAACGCTGCGCTTGGCGTCAGCCTCTTCAACACTAGCGGACCCTGCAAGTACACAAAGATTTTCATCCAAGTATTGAAGAGGCCCGCTGTGAAATATTCCACACTCCCGAGCATGTGATGGCTTCTTTCATATGAGGGAGAAATCGCATACAGTCATGCAATCCAAGTGTGCTCAGGTTGTTCTGCGAAAAGGAAAGTACATTAAGAACAAAATTGCAGTATGTGGTTGATACAATCTGCATCGTACGGTTTCTTCCACCGCTGCCTTTATTCAGTTGGGCATGGAAAGCCTTCATTGCATCCTTGCGACGGCTGGGGGAACCAACCCTGGCGGACTGGTTGCAAACTTATGAACGGCTTGCCTTCAATCTATGCAGAACAGTTGCCGCCCTTGCCGGCCGATGTTGTGTACGCTAGCTTCTGGGTAGGCTTCGAAGGAAACATTCCAGGGTCCGGCAGTGGGAGTGAGCCGGCAGAAGCAATCCACGATTGGCAACGGGAACTCGGTCAACTTGGTGGCCGCGGTCACATCAGCCATGCTTTACGAGTGCTCCAGAATCTCTACAGCCAACAACTTTTTTGGACTTTTCTTTACCGCATCGTTGACTACAGCTTCTTTGTCCTCAGACCTCGCGTGGCCGAACAAAAACAATCGCGATTCTTTCCCTCAGCTTTTTGTTTTTCAGTGTCTCCATGTGCCTTTTGCCTTTCGTTCGTGGCCGCCTGTTTTCCACAAATGCGTGCCTGGTCTATGACCTCGTGTTCGCCCTCGCCCGTGGTACTTTCGAGCCATTCGGGTCCTGCCCCCAGCTTGCGTCGCTCCGGCGCAGTTGTTTCTTTCATCTCCACCTGTCACCCTTTGCTTCCCCTAGGTCCACTTTCGTCTTCCGCGTCAAGGCGGGGTGCGACGCCAACCACGCACAATTCTTCTCTGTTGGCGCCCGCCTTGCCATGGCAGAGAAGCTCAGTACCATGCTTCTGCATGGGAAGCCAAGAGGCGTCTTACCTCATGTTACTGGTCTCTTGTTGTTGAAGTCTAGAGTAGTAACCTGCGTGCTCTGTTTGCTGGTCTCTTGAAACAGCTGGCAGATCTGCTACACTAACATGCATGAAGGCGCGGCGTGCAACCCTATGAGACGTGTGTTGGTGTTGGTGCTGGTGCTGGTGTTGTCGTTGTCGTTGTCATTGTTGTTGTGGTTGTTGTTGTTGTTGTGGTTGTCGTTGTCGTGGTGGTGGTGGTTGTGGTTGTGGTTGTTGTTGTTGTCGTCGTGGAGTAGTAGTACTATATAGTAGTGTGATAGTAGTGGTAGTAGTCGCAGTAGTAGTAGTCGTCGTCGTCGTCGCCCCCCCTCTAACCGTAGCAAAAAACACCGGTTACCATCGCAGAATACATGACGGTTACCGTCGCAGAAAGCACCACCGTCGCAAAAAAAACACCGGTTGCCGGCGCAAAAACACCTGGGACAGTTGCAAAAAACACCCCCGAACCGACGCAAAAAGCACCGAACCTAGTCACCGTAGCAAAAAAACACTGATAAAGCACGACGCCCATTTTGAATGGGGATCTACGACTTTCGATCTCTTTTGGGGGGGACGGCCTCGCCGTGAGGGCCGGCCGGACTTGACGGTTTTGTTGCGGTGGACTCCGAGCCCCACTTGGCCTGAAAATAGGTTTCATCCTCACAGGATCTGTTTAAAAGTCCCATCCATTTAGTCCATCAATGATCTCCCAGTGTGAGATGTCTCACAAACCCGCCGAAAGTTCGGAGGTTCCGAAAGCCAGCGGTGCTGAGGGTGTGCCACTCCAACAATGGCAACCTTTGCGAGCCCTATGATTTCGTGATGAATGGACAAGGTCCAAAGTCGTCCCGTGGGATGGGCGAGGAGGTGAGGAACCATGGTGAACACACTGAAACGGGATGAGACCAACAGGTCTTCCCCCGCAGACCCGCTGAAACTCCTCTTTGAGCTGGATTCGGTTCAGCTTGGAGGAGTGGTTTTGGGTAGTGCTGAATGGAGGTGCAACCTGCCAGAATTACAGGCCAGTATACCTTGGATTTCGCAGCGCCACACCTGCTTCGGGTCTTTTTGAGTGCTTGTTTGGTGTTTGGTGTATAAATGCATCGCTGCATCATGCTTTCAAGACTCCCTTCTTCGGCCCCCGAACATGGAAGCTTCAAATGATCTTCCTGTTTCTCTGCTTGTCTTGGGTGAAAAAAGAACACCAGACACATGTTATGTTTTTTTTCCCCCATGGGTTCCCTATTTGACCTGTTGCTGCGGCTTCAGGTCAAGCCTTTGATTCCAACTATGGCTTCAACACCTATGTGGTGGCGGAATGCACCCAGGCAGACTCTGGTGCCGGCTGTGGCCGGCGATTTTTGGGAAGCAGAGTGGGTATAGCCCTGAAAGTCCAAAGATGACCTATTTCACCACTGCCTGGTAGGTGTGGATGATGACAAACGGAAACAATTTGGGTAGGTGGTGCAAGAGATTGGATCGCAAGCTGCGGGGCTTGCAGTAGGGTGGGGGGGGCATCCAATGAGTTTGCCACTCAACCCATTGGATGTTCGGCGTCAGGATCAGCGCAGTGTTTTGATTGGTTTGGATCCAATCGGACGTCGGTGGAGGATTCCCTGAAGAGAGTTGAAGAGCTCCCAAGAGAGGCATGACCATGACCGGGACCCATAGGACCTGGAAAACCTGGAGTACCCAACTGGGATAGTCGAACTAACTAGGGTCCGTCAACCTCGGTTGGTATACCAAACATCCGAAAATTCGTGTGTCACAGATCCTGCGATTTGTATGTCTGGAAGAAAGCATGGACATTCCACCCAGGAATGACCTGGTTCCAGGCCTCCCCTCTAAAAGGATCCGCCGTATTTTTGCCCGGACTGGAGACGAAACTGGACAATGGCGGCAGTGGCGGCCATCACGCAAGCCCTCCCAGCAGAGCACCGGCCCTGGCCCTGCCATTCCTCTTCCAACGACGGCCAGGATGGCACGGTATTACCCATGAGCTACCCCCACGCCGACGTGGAGCGCGGGCTTCCCACGCAGGCGCCGATGGGCGGAGAGAAGGTGTGGGTCCTATGGATGGAAGAAGTCGCGGACCATAGAGTCATGTCTTGAAGAGTCATTGTCTTAAGACCAGGGAGTCTTGAACAACCAGGGAGTCGAAACGAAGATGTGGGTCTATGTGGGTCTATGGTGAGACCACGGTTTCTACTAGGGAGTCATGGTCTTGAAGACGATCGTGACCAGCGTCAATGTGAGCGTCAATATATGAGTCTCCAACAACCTTGGCTGACGGCGGGTCATCATGTCCGTCGAAACGGTGGTTCGTAGCTGCTTTTTCAGAACTTTCTCCTCCTTCTTTTCAACCACTGCGCTCCAATTCAACACTGGGTCCTTGTTGCGTCCTGAGATGAGCCATTTGGAATTCCAGCCACTTCTCCTCTTCTCTGTATCATCCGAGTCTTCCAACCATTTTGGGTCTTTAATCCCTGGCATTGCGATATCTTCTCCTCTCCACCTTTTGGGCTTCCAAACCCCCAGAGGCGTCTCCACCCGTCTCCACCCGTCTCCGACAGGTGCGCTGTGGCAGCGACAGTACCTGGAGTGGCGTGGGCTTGGAGCTGAATTGCTTCCACAGAGAGCGGATGAGTAGGGCAGGGGGGTGCCAGGATGCTTTTTTTGACCTATTTGGACCACCTTGAGTGACTTAGGGTGAGGATTTGGGGAAGTTGGGGGTGCTGCTTGAGTTGTTGGAAGGTTGTGTTTATTTATCACTTTATTCAACTTTATTCAATAAAGTTTATTGTTCTTTGGCATTCTTTGCCTGCCCAATTATCACCCTCCCCCTCCCTGAGCGCAGCTCCGGTGACCGAGGGAAGATCTGTGGTGACTGCGATGTGACGGTGCCCAACATCTTTGCGGGACGACCCAGGAAGGAGCATGGCGCGCAGGACAAGCACGGAGGTGGGAGGAGAGAGTCGGGCCGCCAGCACATCTAGAGATGCGAAGATAGAGATGCTTCAGATGAGAATCATATGGTTGATACAGATGCTACCAAGATCTGCATACATCTATCATGTATGGTCTATGTTTGATAGTACATCTGTATCATCTTGATCGAAGCTCCCAGAGGCGCGTAAGCTCCAGGCACCGGAACCATGGAGGGATTCAATCAATGGAGTGATCCCCAAAGTGATCACCGGGACGGCGCGGTTTCCTTTCGACAGGACAATCGGATAGCTGGAGATCTACCTTCGCACTTCTATCTATGACAGGGACCCAGACACGACCTGTCTGGGACTGCCATATATGCCCACATTGGGGTGGTTTTGGGGGGTCAATTGATCGGCAGTCCTATGGCAGTCCCATGGAGTGTCTGGGGGAGTCTAATGATTTTGTCGCTCGAAGATGGACCAATCGCATGCCCGGAAGCACTGCCAGGCCACACGTTTGGACTGTCCGAGATCTCGACGGGGTGAAGCAGGTCGCACAGGTCGCACAGGTCTGATCGTTGATTGAAGACCTTGGTCTATCCCCCCTCAAGAAACCAATAGAAACTGGCCAACCAAACCCATCAAGATCCTTTTCCCCTCCGGGCGGCTTGTGCCATTCTTCTTGCTCAGAAGAGTGATGAGAAGCTCTCATTTTGTTCATACGTCCTCAGCGGTAAGGAATCGAAGATGCACAGCAGAGGTCACCAACGACGCGTGGTCTGGCGAGTGATCGTGTCTCCTCTTTTTTCTGCCTCACGCGTAGCTGTCGTGTCTCCTTGATGCCTCAGCTACCTGTTTGGGCCTCCGAAAAAGAACAGCTGCCCTGCCCTGGGCCGGGGATTCGGGAATCACCAGCCAAGGCCTCCTTCGGTAGCTGCAACGCCTACTGCGCAGCACAAGGTCAGTCAATGGATGTCGACGTCTACAAGCTGGTACTTCTGGTTGGTGGTGAAATTCATGAGTCTTCTGAACATTGTGACGTTTGCAGCATGTGGATGTGATCAGAATTTTCTTCAAGTTGACCCCTGTTTCCCGTGAACAGATCCTCCTGCTTCGGGTGGCACCTTGTCTTGGCGAGGTTTTGATGGGGGTTTGGACCAGATCATTCTGGGATCGGAAGGTGGATGGGATCGGACCTGTGAGAAGACACCATCCTCAAGGCTTCTTGCTGAAACGACGTGGTGAGACTGGTTCTTCTGGCTGAAGACAGACGTGGAGTGCCTCTCATGTTTCCGAAACGACCTTGGCAGGCGGTCTGAAGTGCCTCTCTGCGCAGAAGGCCTTCACTCACAGCTGCGATGCCCAGCCGCCAGATGAGCCCCACGGCAGCAGACAGTGGCGGAAAGAGCTCTCCAGCAACACCATCACCATCACCATCATCCACTGGACCCAGGGAACTGGAGATGATGATTCTGATGATGTCTCCGGTTCAACCGTTTAATGTTTCTTTTCGTACTAACAGTCTGGATGGCCCACCTGGGATTAGCTCGCTCCAGGTTCGAGCTCACCTGCGATTCGCCCTTCTCTTCGGGCGAGTTCGCCCGGTGCCAGTGCAGTGCCTCGGAGCAGGCGACGGGCAACGGGAGACGAGGACGGGCCGAGGACGGGGTGCCCGGAGGTCTTTGATGTCGGGGCTCCATGCAGCAAGTTCTTGGGGTCTGCCATCGAAGCTCTCACACCACTGTACTTACTGATGTCTTAGTTTGAGCACCCAATGTCAAAAAGGCGATTGGGCTGGTGGGAGTGGCCATTTTCTGGTTCAAGTTTGAGACTCAGCACGAGAAGGCCTGGTTTCAACTTGTGACCCAGTGATTGGCACATTTGGAAGAAGCTCCTCTGTGAAACGAGCTATCTAAAGTGCCCACATGTGCCCTCCCTCCCCCCCCAAAAAGGGGAGAATGACACCGGTATAGACCCCCGCGGTCATGTGAGAAGGCAGAACCTCTACAGCATTTCAGCTCTCTGGGGACAAGATCTTGCAAACATCCCATGTGCACGACACCAAAAACCATCCATCCGATGTGGGGCCGACGTGCGCGATCCACTCGGTCCACGGGGCAGGCGGGTGGCAGCGGCGGAACCAGCCACCCCAATGGTGGAAGAGAGTCGTGCAGGTCTCTTCGCCAAGCTCATGAGTATTGCGGATGCTACTTGGGGGGAGACCATTCCAGAGGTTTTCCAGGACCCGATGGGACCCGACGATCCCAGAAAATCAGGAACCCCAAGCGAACACCGGGTGGGTCCCGGTCCCTGAATAGCCTCTGGTACAAAGGGGGAAGAATTCGATTGCTTCGCCCCTTTGGGCGTCTGGAAGTTCGCTTCGTCGTGAAATAGAATGCTGGCTCGTCCACGAAAAACAACCCTCGTCCTGGAAGCTCAGAGTTGGAATCTTGGAAACACCGTTGTTCTTTGGCATGGATCTGCTCTTTCTTCCTCTTTTTTCGGTCAAACAGAACTTTCCAAGGCTAGTCTGCCCACAGAACGATCCACCGACGCTACCAACACATACTGACAAGTAGAGAGGTGATTCTTTGGTGCCATGCGACCCACGGCACGAGGGTTGTCCACTGCACTCCTCGAGCCAGGCCGCCGACGTCCTGGTGGAGCAGAACCGCGACCTGCCCGCGCTGCCGTGCGACCGGAAATCAGGGGGGGACCGGAGGATGGAGGTCGGGGCAGAAGCGGTAGTGGGGGCGGGAGTGCATTATTTCAGCAACTGAGGCAACTGAGGTAGAATCTTGATGGATATGATAAGACCTTACTAGTAGCCATGCACTTGTTAGTTGTAGCGATGGATAAGACCGCCCCATTTTGGATGGTACCATGTAGAACCCCTTGAGGCTTGGGGGGCGTGAAATAGCAGAGTTTGCGGCCTGCCATTTGGTAAGCAAGCACGAGGAAGTCTCAAAAGCAGCCCGGCTCCGAAAGCGTTTGCTCCAAGTCGAAGCAGCTTTCACATGTCCAATGACCTTGGAACACTCTGCGCGAAACGCGTCGACTGCAACGTGGTTAAACCTCGTCAAAAGTGGGGGTCTTTGCAGCGTCTTCGGCGGTGAAGTTCCGCACAGCTGTCGTCGCCCACGGGGATGGTCCATCCGACCCCGGTTTGGGGCCGTAGGTTGGCATGCTCGACCGGCCACAGGTTCGAGCACGATCAGGTGCACGGACCCGTTCGCCTTCCAGACCGGCTGCCAGGTACGCGCAATGCGGCGGAAAGCAGTGGACGGGCGTGAAGAACTGCAAGGCGTTTGGCTCGCGCCTACCGCACGCATCGGGACGCATCGTCCAGCGGTGCACACCGGAGCGGAAAACAGAAAAAGGGGGGGAAACTCACGGATGAGATCGATGATGGCGACTCGAAAAAGGACCTCAGTAGCCAGCAGTTCCATGGAGGACAGGGGTGGAACTCCTGGAGGACAGGGGTGGAGTACAGGGGTGCCCAGAACATCCACTCACTTGGGCGGAACTCCTGGGGGTTGTAGTTTTGTTGTTTTTCTATGGAGAACACTGTGGACATGCGACCAGAAGTCCTTTTTGGAGCTCCAATCGCTGATTCATGTCACCAAGGATGGCTGCCCCTCTTTCTGTCTCACTCTGGGTGGACTTGAGTTGAAATGAAGCATGAATGATACGGGAATGGGTCAAAACCTGGAGCCTCAACAACATGGTGGCTTAAGCTTAGAGTCTTAGAGGTAGGTCAACCAAGGGTGTTGCCGATCCTTTGCCCCAGAACTGCAGGTTTGCCCACACACATGCTCCTCTTTCTTCTGTGCTGCAGGTTTTTGGCATGGTGAGCCCTGTTTTTGGGTGTTCACATAGACACGCAGACGCAGCATCACCAGCTGGTTGCAAGAAACAGACCTTGTCCATTTGTTGATCTGAATACCGTACCATTCCAGCAGAGGTTGAAGAACCCTATAGACTATCCTATAGGTACCCCTGTAGGGTCCTAGAAGGTCACTTAACCTCTGTAGGTTGGCCTTTTTGGCCCTTGATCAGTGTTTTAGTCCCCTTTAGCTTCCCAAAAGCCGTGGCGTTTGTGTCGGTGTCGGTGTCGGGCCGCCTTATCGCGGCGGGTGGTGCCGTTCGCGCCCAGACTGGAAGCACCTGCTTCATCATCAACGAGTGGTATAGTCAGTGTTTGCCGGGGGTCAAGTAACCACTGTCAAGTACCCTGTCAAGTACTCCCAGAGCGTCTGGCCACAGATGTGGCGGTCTATCGGGAATTCGTTGCATATCGAGTCTGAGAGAAGACTACCCCACTGAAAACTGAGATAGACCCTGAAAACCACTGGTGCAGCTAGAGGAAAACAGTTGGACTGAGGGTGTCGTTCGACCCGGGTCCATGTTAGTTTGTACGATTGCCGTCCGAAGGGCGCGCATCAACCAGGATCGAGTTCCACCTGGTCATTCGTTGAATTCCTCGCCATGCCATTCATGCCATTCATGCCATTCCTCAGACGCCGACTCCTTCGATCGGATTCTCAAAGCCTCAATTTTTTTTGGAGGCGTTCCTTCCTGTGACCTTCAGTGGAACGGATCACATTTGCCACTCACAATGGTGTGACAGGTGTGATCCCCTTGAAAAACATCGTACCTTTTGGCTCGTATCACACCTGTCGCTGACATGTCCTTACCGAGAAGCGGTGTCCAAATGGAGCAGAATGTATCTGATGTTCCACTGAAAAGGGAGAAAAAGACTCAGTCCTGGGACTCTTGGAGTGTTGGCCGCAATCTCCAGTCATGAATCTGTTCACGCATGTTCATGCATATTCGTGTCATTTTTTTCACACCTAATCCTTGATATCTCATCTCACACACTGATTCATGAGAAGTCAGGGCATCCGGCATCACCTCGACATGAAGCTTCGGACACGTTTCCCTCCAATTCTCCCACTGTCAGCACTTGAAATAAAGGATCTACCACCTTCCTTCCCTTCATCCTCCTTCCCCTGCTTAGCGGTCTTCCCCTCCATCCAAGTCGTCCTTCTGTCCGCGCTCGGGCGAGCACGGGCGCGGCTGCTCCGCGGCGCTTCTCCGCTCCACAGGCCAACTCCAACCCGGACCAGGCGGCGCAGGCGGCCAAGAATGCGGCGGAGGCGCGGCGGAGGTCGGAGGGCGAAGCCGGAAATGGCGGCGCTCTGGGAGGAGTCCCAGAAAGGACGTCCGCGCTGGAGCAGCGGGGAGCTCCGTAACACATGACCCGTGTCGTTTTCGCTCGACCTCAACCGTTTGGGGTGGGTTTTCAAGCCCCAGGACTAGTGAGGCCACTTCAATGCGAACAAGTTTTGTTTCGATCGATCATTTTTATATATTTTTATATAGGGGAGGAGAGGGGAAAGGATCCTTCCAACAAAGGGGTCTCGGGGAGGAAGCTCTTTTAACCAACTCGTCATGGTGGCACCGCCTGATGTCAGCGCCTGATGTGTCATCCCTTTGGTATGGATTGTGTTCTTCAGATCCAGCCTTTTCTGAAAAGTTCCTCCATGTTGACCCGAACCCCACTTCTCTACACCGCAACTCCCAGGCGCAGGGCCAACCCATCGCAGACCAGGTAGGGCTGGAGAGTTCTGGAGATGCAAATTAGAGGAAGACAAACTTGGTGTACTTGAAAACGGCAGGTATTGGAGCCATTTTCTCAGCTCTGTTGAGACTGCACCCTGTTGACTTATTCAGCTAGGGGTCTTTGGCATTCAGCTAGGGCTTCCAGAAAAAGTGTTGAACAGTGAAAGAATGCATTCCTCTTTGCAGATGGCCATTTGTTCTGGATGGTTGAGGGTCTGATGGTCCAGCAGTTGATTCTGCAGGCGGTGGCAGCCGGTCAGGCTGCAACGAAGGCTGCAACGGCTGCAGGGCAGAATGCTCAGAGCCAGGCAGGGGGAAAGAATAGGAACATGGGGGTTCTGGGGAGTTCTTGTTCATCAACCACCTAATCATTTGGTTTGAATGACTTCCACCTATATATGCATCTGGTTTGAATTATGAACAACGTCACTATTATGATTCATGACGTTGATTATTGTAAATATGGTTTCAACATGTTTCAACTATTTGCGAACAAGAATATGGACGAACCTTAAAGAGTTGGAACACTTACCAAACCGTTATGTCAAAAGACTGCGGACGCATAATCAATGGTAGGCACAAAGAGACCGCAAGAGACCGCCTACCATCAGGTAGAAGCATCCGACTAGGGCGATGACACTGTTAAACACAAACAGGACGACCTATACAAAATACTCGAAGAGTTTGATTTATCCTAGTCAACATCAAAAGCACAAATAGCCCAAATCATGACGTGGGCCAGAAACGAGGCCGATAGCAACATCTAGTCGCATTTCAATCCGAGCATCCAAAATACTGACAGTCCGCAACACCCCGATGGGGGGGTACCCCCAAAATACCTACAAATAGTAAGAGAGACACTTCAAACAATCAGCGATTGCAACTGAAGAAATTGAACGATTAGGTATTGATGGGTTGAATGCTGAAAATGTAGGTGTCATTGCTGATTTGGAAAGTGACAGTGAAGATGAAGACTGGGAAAGAAAACAAACAGAACAAGACGATGAAGAGATAATATATTTTGTAAGGTCTCATCTCATCTTATGCCTTCACCTGATGATGAGGAAAGGAACACATTTGGTTCAAAGTTCAAAGTAATTGATAGGTTGAAAGAAGACCAAGGAATGACCACGATGATAGTCTTTTCCTTTGTTAGGTTTGACATTATTAAATGAATGTATGAACACCTCACGGATAAAGAAGTCATCATTGATTGTGGTAAGGAACTCAACCGCAATGGTTATTTCAATGCTATGGCCATAAATCAAACTCTTTTGGCATTAGCAATGGATGAACTGAACGATACAAATAAACCTTACACATCAAGTTAGGATTTTACTTTTCACATTGGTGGGATTGAGTCCGGAAGTGGGTCGATTGTATTCAATTTATAGTGAACAAATCCTTTGAACCCCAACCCCCTCAACAAGAGAACCCCAATTCAACGTTTAAAGACATTATATACCCCTTAGACCTCTAGGGATGTTATGGCTGACAAAAAGCAATGTTCCACGTGTAAAGTCTTTCAACCATAGAACTTTTTCAAAATGAATGTAAGCAATGTAAATTATGTTTAGACGCAAACCGATACAGGAAGAAACACCGAGATAGATTCAGAGGGTATGCCAGACAGTACTCCCATAGAAAAAAGGAACCTCATACAGTATCAGTGGAGCAAGAAGATAAGCTCCATTTCAAAATTGAATGTCCAATGTGTGGAAACAATCATAAACAAGCATCAAGTCAATTGACACGAGGAGAGTATCAAACACCAAACTAACGTGAAAGGAAAAGCACAAAAAACTGGCAAGAAATTCTGATGATTATGAAATTGGGAATATGGGAATATAAATTAAACCCCACAACAGAACACAACAAGAAACATGGCAATATTCCAAAAAGGTTGTCTTTTCTTTTCGATTACACATGATGCCTGAAACCACAAGTCTTGCCTATGGAGCATTCCTCGCAGTCTGGCCGAGCCTGCGAACAGAACAAAGAAAGACCAAGTACATGTTGATGTGCGGGCACACGATGCTGAAACTGTAGCTTTGCAACCCGCAGCTCATCAAGAAAGCTGAATCATGATCGCGTTATGACGTGCCAAAACACGCTGCGAAAGATATTGCTGAAGCCGCAGGTGGACAGCTGCGGGCCATGAAGAATGCATTGACTTGCACGGTGACATGCTAACGCACACTGGTGAAGCTGTGGGTTGGCAACCTACAGTCTATCAAGAAAGCATGCTTGTACCGTGATGCTCTAACACACGCTGTTGAAAGTGTAGGTTGGCAACCTACAGTTCATCATGCATGCATCATGTGCATCATCGCTGGCCAACGTTCTGAAGCCCTTCGTTGGCAATCGCCCTTCCATCATGAATGCATGCCTTGCATTTTGACATGCAAACACACACACACAAACACACATTGCTGAAGCTGTAGGTTTGCAACCTACAGCTCATCAATGAAGCGCTGCTTGCACCATGACACATGTTGCTGAAGGTGCAGGTTGGCAACCTACAGCTCATCAATGAAGCGCTGGTTTGCACCATGACACGCTGCTGAAGGTGTAGGTTGGCAACCTACAGCTCATCAATGAA
>CAXAMN010001203.1:190732-209878 GCA_963970005.1 Durusdinium trenchii | reverse complement strand
GTGTAGGTTGGCAACCTACAGCTCATCAAGAAAGCCCTGCTTGCACCATGACACGTGCTGCTGAAGGTGTAGGTTGGCAACCTGCAGCTCGTGTAGGTTGGCAACCTGCAGCTCATCAAGAAAGCACTGCTTGCACCATGACACGCGCGCTGCTGAAGGTGTTGGTTGACAACATACAGCCCGTCAAGAAAGAACCTACTTCTCGAGGTTTGCTTTCTGCCGCTGCATTTGGTTGTAGCGGGACATACAACACTGGTGAGACTACGTAAGTTGGCAATTGGCAACCTACAGTCCTCTCACGCATGCATCATTTGCATCATGATGGTCCAACAACCGTTCTGAAGCCATAGATTGGCAACCTGGAGCTCATCAAGAATGCATTACTTGCACGGTGACGCATGGTGATGCTATTGAAGTGGTAGGTTGGCCTATCGCTCATTGAGAGCTGATATCCGTTTGACTGGTTTGGTCACCCAAACAGCCTATCAAGAGAGCACCACTTCAACAACTTGCTGAATATGAGTCACTTGAGCCCATTCCAGATGTGAGAACCAACAGGATGGGGGAGAAGTTCTAACCACTCTCCCAACTGGAGCTAAAGCCAATTCCGGGCAAACCAAAAACACCTCCTGAACCGAACTTTCGCGCAGGCGACGCGCGCCTATGTGGCGGCGGCCGGCACGGCGGCCATCAGCGGCCTCGCGCGGCCGCAGGTGCGACGAGATAGATCGATCGGGGAGCTCTGGGGAGCTCTGACCTCCCAGAATTTTCTGCACCCCCCGTGGGTTAGGTTCGGACAATTCAGGCAGGGGATCTCCCTCCTATACACATCTATACATATCTCAAAAGAAGGGCTGGGCTTCCCTCCAAGTCGCGTCAAAAAAGGGTCTGGGTTTCAAGGGGTTTATACTTTCACCTTTTGAGGGAAGCCGCAATGAGGGATTTGGGGCTGAGAGGTTGATCGGTGTGGTGCAGATGATCGACCACTGCCTCCATCCATGATCGACCACTGCCTCCTCTTTCCAACATCGACATGGCTCAAACATCCTGAAGCAACGTTGGCAACACCGGACATGTCTGGACCAGAAACACGACTCATCTGAGTCCGTCTTCTTGTGCGGATTCTTCCACACTTGCCGCATTCGGAAACCGTCCGAATTCCGAGGCGTCTGGGATCGGTGAAGAGGCGGCGCATGCGGCCGCGCAGAAGGAAGCGAAGACCACGCAGGAGGCCAAGACCGGAGTGGCGGAGTGGCGACCTGTCGTCGGTGGGTCGGTGGCGGACGGTGCGATTCGATGAATGACATGGAACATCAGGATCAAAGACGAACATGAAGTCTTTCCCGGAGAACGAACCATTGATCCGGGGGAGAATTGTGCAGTTCCCACCCGCGGAGATCCGGTGGTGACACCCGTTTCGCTGGGTCTCCCGGGTCACGCGGCCTCGGTCTGAGCGAAAGCACCTGGTGGAGGCCAACCAGATTGCAGCCAAGGCGGGAGCCGCGGAAGTCGCGAAGACGCTCCCTCCTGCCCCCACGGCTGGGGCTGGCCTCGTTGGTTTGAGGACACCAATGAGCTTTGCTGAAGCCCATCAATAGAGCATCACTTGCATCATTCGATGGATTCCTGAAGCTGTAGGTTGGCAACCTACAACCCCAAGCAAACATGAGGTGAATCGGATCATCAGTTGCTGAAACCACATCTTGCTCGTCTGCATCCCCTCTCGGGCTGCATTTGTCCAAGAGCACCATACTCGATCAGAAGAACCTTCAAGAGATTCCCAGAATTGATTTTACGGAACATCGCGTTGTTTGTACATCTTTGTACCGTTTTGCTTGGTGAAACCATGGTGCAGCCCCACATACGTGAAAAACCCAAGGATTTCCCAAACATCTGTCCCTGCCACATCCATCTTCACCGGCCGTTGGCCGGGTCACACCGATCGAACTTCCAGGCGATCCACGATGGTGAGGCGAGAGAGCGAGACATAGGGGACCCACACAGAGTGCGGGGGCGCAGCGTCGGGTATAGATACACTTCTTTGGGACTCCGGGAAACACCCAAACGGTGATGGTTTTTCCGTTCTTTTCGTCGGAATTCAGTGATTCGAAGTCTGTGATTCAAGACAGATCATTCTGTGATTTCCATATGAAGATATCGGAATATTCTTGTTGATGTGCAAGAAGATGAGGTTCCTATCCCATCTTTCCAAGTCAGCAACCACAAGAGAAGGAGCCAGTCCTTGGTTGTAAGATGCTGCCAGGCCCAATCGATATGACATGATAATGATATGACCAAAAAGGGAAATACTTCTGGTTCTGCAAGATGAAACAAGTAGGTCACTCCTGTGAAATAATCAGTGGACATCCACCTGTTTGCAGGTGAACATGGTCATCCAAGGGGCCATTTTCCACTTTCATGATTCTTTCAAGGAGTGTACCTACTGAACTTGTTTCATCATCGGAATGGTTGGTCATGGTCTAGAGGTAGCTTGACCAGCCCTCAGGTAGGCGTTCAGCCCAACCGGCTGCCTTTTTCTGCGACGTGACCAGGCCATTGTCTTCGGTAAAGAGTCTGGGATTCTCAGGGTCTCAGCACGCGGCGAACCAGTGAACTTAGAGTGATCGATCAGAGTTCGAGCCAGGGCGTTCTTCAGGGTCGAGCCAGGGCGTTCTTCAGGGTCTTCAGGCTTTTGCGAGACTGGTGAGACTCGTCTTCACCCTCGTGGGGTTGGAGCTGCCAAACAGGAACATGGGCGCCCCCAAACATCTTTTTTTGAGCCACCGCATCCTTCGTCCTCATCATAGAGGCCGGGGAAAAGCCTGCATGACCTGACTGGTTCAGAGAAAGCGGGAAGCAACTTCGATGGTTCCATCATGTTCGATCCTTTAGATGATTGTTTTGAGGGTTGTTCCATGATCCTTGATGTATCCGGTGGGAAGCATCGCCGCATCCTTTGATCCTTATAGAAGCCTCTTTAGGATAGCTAATCACTTGCACCTTTTTTCTCACACCACTCCGGGGAGTTTGTTGCGGGACCAGTCCACAAAAAGCACCCCCAAAACACCGAACCAAACACCGGTTTGCGCTGCACCCCCAACCGCGCTTCCCAAAACGCCCCGAAACAACGCGAACAACGGAAACGGCGTCCTTGGTGCCGAAACGACGCCTCCGAAACCACCCGCCCCTCCCGGCGACTCGCCGCCGAGTGAATCCAGCGATGCGGCGGAGATCGCGGGCACCGCTGCAGCCAACAGCGCCAAGGAGCCGGTCGCGGTGCCGGTCGCCGGTGCCGAAGGGCGCTCTCGCGGTGCCGGTCGCGGTGCCGAATTAGACTCACCAAGAAAAGAGTCTTGCTATAGCAGGTTGGATGGATAACATGGGACGGCTTTTTGATGAAACAGGTTAAATATATCATTTAGACTTAATAACGAATCTATAGACTAATCTATTTATTCAGTTATGAATCATTACAAACAAGATAACTCTTTGACTCATGTAAATCTAGCCATCTATACTGTTACAGGGCAGGAACACCACACCCGGCGCCACCCCACCCCCTGCCGCTGCACGTTGTAAACGGCGTTGTGTCTGTGAGGACGTCGGCAAGTCGGGAGATGAGCAGTGCCAGAGGGCCTACCACGCTGCTTTGGCGCTGGCCAAGGCGGTGACCGTCACCGAACGGAGAGAGCGTGCCGTCGCGATGATGTGATGCGACAACGGAGAGAGGTGTCTTCAAGTGTCTTCTAGTGTCTTCTTTCTGTTTGGTTGGGTTGGTCGGTTCTTTTCTTCAGAACCAAAGGTTCAAACATTGTTTGGAGTTCAACAGTTTCGACATGAAGAGGACAGCTGGGCAGATTCCATGTTTTGTTCCACCACCACTGATTTGGCAGAATGAGGAGAAATATGGTTGTGTTCAGGTGTTACTCTCTTTCAGCCTTGAACATCCCAGCTACTCTTTCACATGGGCACTGGGCACATTCTAGGTTTCCAGGGTCTTTCTATACATAAATCTGTTAGATCTAACTAACCCTTCAAGAAGGCCTTGTTTTGCAGGTTGAAAGAATCGCCTTGTCACCGCTTCCCTTCGCCTTCTCCAGGGCAGCGGCAAGACGCCCAAGCAGCAGGCGGAGCTCGCTGCCGCGGTGGCGCAGAAGGCGGCGCTCCGGGCAGAGCTCACGCCGCTGCAGCAGGTGCAGTGCGTGGTCACCGCCGCCCAGGCGCCAGCTCCGTCGACCTCGGTCGCGGTGGAAACCACCACCTCAGCACGTTTGGGATTCGGAAGACACGTCTTCCAACTTTTGGACGCCCAGTGTCGCTGCCATGATGACACGCTGAACCCCCCCCTAACTCTTCCCGACTCATGGCGACCGACCCGAAACCCCGAAACCCTCACCGTCGCCCGCGGTCGAGGCCTCCTCCGCGGGCGACTTCAGCGACGCCACGGCCGACGCCATGAAGCACGCGGGCGCTGTGGCCGCTGCGCACGCGGGGCTCACTGGTCCCGAGGCCGACGGTGGCCGAGTGTGGCGATGGGAGTGAAAAGGGGTGGGAGAGGGGTGGGGAAGAGGGGTTGGAATGCTTTCTTTTGAAGAAAAAGAGGGTGAGGTGTGAAGAGGATGGTGAGGATGGTGAGGTGTGGGAAAATGAAGCATGAGGGTGGATCTGAGAAGTTACGATTTGAAATTAACAGGGTTTTGAGGAATCTTTGAATGCTCAAGGCAGTGATGAGGTTTCCAAAGCATCCTCCACCTCACGCGCAGGCGGATGGCGTGGTGGCCAACAGCATCAAGGCGGTGTTGGGTTATATCATGTCTAATGCGCTTCTTCAGGGAAGCGATGGTGGACCTGATCCTCCAATGATCTTCTCACACAAGAAGAGGTGCCTCTCGGGTTGGCTTCGGTGAGATGAGGTCACAGTGATTTGAGCAGCTCCCGCGGTCATGTGCAACATGAGGATGTCTCACATCGCATGATCAGCTGCGAGGCCACAGAAGAGGCCAAGGCCGAAGGGCTTAACCTTCCCAAGGAGCTCATGGAGAAGTGTAAGACCACAGCTGAGGCACGGTTCTCTTATCACTTCAACCTGAGCATCAACAGATCAGTCGTTCGAAGTAACAACACTTATTCCTTGTAATTTGTCTGGAAGCCTTTCGTTTTTCCTTTCTTTTTTTTCAGGAAAAAGGACAGGCGATCCTTTTCACTGGCTGCTTTTCATTCCGCCTCCCCAACCAAGCGTGCGACCGATCCGCGGAACCGACCGAGTTTCGGCTCCAGGCCTCGGGCCTGGCGACCGCCGCGGAGGCCGTCGTGGCCGACGGCAAGGCCTTGGGCCTCTCGGCCGCCGACGCGGCCGAGGCCGCCAGGTGCGGGGGCGGGAGCGGTGGAGCTGGGGCTGGGGCTGGAGGGTGGAGGGGAAAGAAGCCTGTGGGGCGTTCGAAAAAAACACATATGTGTATGCATTAATATATATATATATATATATATATATTGTAAAACTCGCTAGTTTGAATGCTGTCTCACATGTCCCGCTCGACGGTTCGAACGTCCAAAGGGCGGGAGGGAGGCGATTCACATAGAAGAAAAGGCGAGGCGGCCTTTGGTTAGGAGGAACAGGGTTTCCTTAGATCCTAGGGTAGAGATCAACATTGGTAGCGGAGCCTCCGCAAGGAGGCATAGGTCCTTTTTGGTTGGGGAATTCACCTAGGGTAGGTTCACGTGTGCATTTGGTTGAATTTGAAAGTTTTTGTTGCACGACATTTTACCCGCGACTGTGAACTGCCATGGCCGGGGCATCTGGGACCGCGGAAGGCGGCCCTGAAGAGAGATCAGGTCACATTTGGAGCATCCTTCCAACCTTTGATCCTTCGGTTGATGATCCCAAGGAGTACTCGGACAAGATTCGATTTCTGCATTCAATATGTCCTCCAAAGGACAAACCGATGCTCGCACCCAGACTTGCCCTCCTGATGAAGGGAACTGCATGGGCACAAGTCAAGAATCTTGACGGTTCGAAGCTGTCGGATCCAGACGGTGGAGTCAAGCTGCTGCTCAGTGCGGTATCCTCATGGGAGGAATCGGCGGAACTCCAAACTTACGAAAAGTTTGAACGGGCGCTGTATCGAGTGGTGCAAAAACCTGATGAGAGTGTGTTCTCCTACGTCAATCGGATGAATGTGGCCTTCAACGAGATTGCCAATGTCACCTTGCAGGAAGTCCAAGCGTTCATTATGCTCCGTCAGAGTGTCTTGAATGGAGAAGACAAAAAACGGGTGTTGTCGATGACCGGAGGGGAACTCAAGGCCAAGAAAGTTGAAGCGTCGATGCGACAATTGGCTCCGAAGATCTTGGTCGGCAACGCCGGAAATGAAGGCAAGAAGAAGGTCTATCCGGTGAACTTGATGGAAGAGGAGGATGACATCAATGCACCGACGTTTGTGACAGAGGAAGACTATGTGCCTGATGAGGAGGCGGTGCTCCAGGCGCTCATCGAGAATGGTGACGAAGATGCTTTGATGGTGTCAGAATTCGAGGATCAGTTGATCGAAGCATGCCAGGACAATGTCGACCTGAGCATGTGCTTCTCGGCATATACCGAAGCTCGTGGCCGAATCCGTGACAAAATTCGAGCTCGGGGATTCTGGCCTCCCATCAAGGGAAAAGGAAAAAAGGGTGCGAAGAAGGGAACTTGGCCTTCGAAAGGAGGCTTGAAGAAGAGACAGTCTCTGGCTGACAGGATTGCCAATTCTCACTGTCGGTTGTGTGGTGCCCGTGGCCATTGGCGACAAGAGTGCCCCAACAAAGGATCAGTGTCAGGACCCAATGCCAATGCGGCGGAGATCCATGTCTCGACCCAGGACGGAATGAACACCGATCCCGAGAACCAGGAGATTTTTGAGAGACTCCCCATTTCACTTGAACAAGGACTACCAAATTGGTGGCCCATGACCAACTCCCGGATGACGATTCAGGAAATGGAGAATGAGATGTGCCAGAACACCACCCCTGGCGAGGATGTGCTCTCGGATATGATGAACAGCCAGGTGGGAGAAGAAAGTCCTCCCTCCCAAAGTTTTGGGGATTCGAACAGTGAAACCCGTGTTAATGAAGAATTCATTTATGCTGCTCTCACCTTAGACCAAGTGAAACAGAAACTCTCGCGGGGTTTGAGAGGTCATGTGTTTGAGAAACGCCTCAGGTGTGACTCCCCTTTTGAGCCGGTCTTTTTTGTTGATCATGGAAGTGTTGCCATTTTGGACACAGGAGCAAGTAAGTCCGTGATTGGAAAAAAGAGGTTAGAGCAGCTCATGCACAGTTTGCCGGACGAGTTTAGGAACAAGATCTTTTGGCAGAAGTCAGAGACAGTGTTTCGTTTTGGAAACAATGGAACTTTATCGAGCTTAGGTGCTGTGTTTTTGCCGTTCGGAAGTCAGTGGTTGAAGATCGAAGTTGTTGATGGAACGACCCCCTTCTTGCTATCAAATGCATTTCTGAAAGCAGTGACAGCCGATATCTGCACATCAAAGCGGTTATTGAGCATGTTTCAAGGAAAAGTCAGTGTTCCTTTAGAAGTGAGTGATAAGGGTTTGTTTCTTGTGGATTTGACTGAGATTCTGAAACATGCCCAGCAGAATCTGATGCATGGAAATCCATGGGAGGTCGTCACCAACTTGATTGATGAAAGAACGGTAACTAGAGAAGAAAAGAAAGAGACACCACTTGACACATTCACGGCACCGGCAGCAACCCAAGCATCGAGCACAGTCAAATCGACATCCCGCAGCACAAAACCTCATGGCGCCCAAGAAGGTGAACCCAGCCTATGTGGCCACATCCAGTGTGGACATGCCACTTCCATTCCAGGAAGACCACACGTTGAGAGTGATGCCGGAGCACGACGCGACCAACATCGTGAAGCCACCGGGTATACAGACCCTCAGGCAATGGGGCGAAGAAGTCCTGACAGGAGGTAAACATGTGGGAAAGACCTTTGCCGAAGCTCGGGCCATCGACGCGAGCTATGCTCACTTCATGGTGAAGAAGGGAGACTGCACCTCGGCCTGGGCGAAGAGCTTCCACAATTACCTGAAGGCAATGGAGAATGTGACAAACAGTCATCCTGCCGATCAGAGGCCCGTCATGACATCATCAGCAGCCGCGATGGTGAAGAAGAACTGGGCCATGAATGGAGCTATCGCAACAGACTGGGATGTGGTGGACGAATTGAGAAGTCAGCAGAGCGCGGAAGTTCCCAAGGGAATCACGTCTTTGGCAAGTGGGTCGGGGGCAAAGAGGGGACCTCCAGTCAGCAGCGATCAGTGGGCCATGCAGACAGAGATGAGCTACGAGGCCAGTCTGAGGGTGCAACAAATTCAGACTCAGATTGCAATCTTGCAAGACGAGATGAACCGACTCACCCCATCAGCCGAGGAAGAAGCCTAACCAAACCAATAGAGAAGTCGAGTTATGACAGCCAGGAAACCATGACAGCACAGACCCAAGCCAGCACAGACACTCCAATGAAACATTTTTTTGAACAGGAGTTAGCTAACCTGGTTCAGAAGATTGAGCATCAGTTGGCAGAACTGGCACAACACTCGGCTGATATACCGATACGACAACATGCACCGCGACATTCCAGCTCGAAGAGATTAGACATCCTGGAAGTGTTTTGCTATCCGGACTCACAAATCACAAGCATAGCCAACAAAATGGGCTTGATAGCCCAACGATTCACACTACAGGATGGAGATCTCCAGACACCAGAGGGACGGGCAGCCCTTTGGAAAGTGATTGAAGACCGACAGCCCAGACACATCTGGACTTCACCAGATTGCAAATATTGGGGAAACTTTGCACGTAGGAACATGGGAAGAAGCAAACAACTGAGAAAGACAATCCTGGAAGGAAGAAACCGAAAGAGAACCAATTTGAACTTGTGTGAAGAACTTTACTTGTGCCAAATGCAACATGGGGGACATTTTCATTTGGAACAACCCGTAGGTTCGGAGATGCTTGTCCAACCGGAATTGGAACAGATCCGTTTGGGGACCCTGACAACCATCTTTGACATGTGCGAGGTAGGACGACTCAATTGGAAAGGGGAATCGTTGAGAAAAAGAACAACGATTCTGACGACCTCCCGACAAATGCATGAGAAGTTGGATTGCAGGTACTGCAGCAAAGATCATGAACATAGGCAGATAGCAGGTCAGGTGAAGTCGGATGGCATCTGGATGCCTCTATCTAGCTTTGCTGCCAAATACACTGCAGGCTTTGCTCGAAATGTCCTCGACGTTGTACAGAAGCATCCCAAGGAGATGCCTCTCTACAGAGAGGAATTGAACATTTGTCATGACGGTATGGAAGTTGATCCTGTGTTGATTGGGGAAGTGTTGAAACGACGCAGACTGTTTGCAAAACAGACGCAGTCGACCGAAGACCAACCCACCCAAGAAGAGGAATTGAAACGGAAGGAAAACCGTCAAAATCGGTTACGGGGTTTGTTTGAGGAAATTGAGAAGATGGCGCCCCGTGTGGGCACCGTGGTTCTTCCGCCAGAGTCAGACGTGTTCCAACAGGCCAAAGAATTTTGTGAATTCCGTTTGAGGCATGCTGAAATCTGTCGGGGAACGGAGCGACTTAGGACACCACAACCTTCAACACCGTTGGACGACCTAGAATTTCGGAAAACCTTTTCGGTGTGTAGGAAGTCAGGTGAAATCGAGCAGGTTGGTGGGGTGGAACGATGGAAGACGTTGTCTCAGAGACAGAAGATCAGAAAAGGAATACCAGCAAAATTGACTCTGACTTTGTTTGGAAATCGACCTGAGGACTCTACGGACAGACAAACGATAGGAGACACGAAACCATCGAGATTCAGCAGTCGCAAACGACAGGGCATGCAGGAGACCAACGAACAAAACAAACGTTTTTGTGAAACACTAGACAATGGACAAGACCAGGGAGGACAGACAGGACCTGGAGAAGAATCGGAGACTCTAGGGAAGGACTTGGATGACGATTACATTGAAGGAAAACCTCCCCGAAATTTGGCACGACACGGACCAGGTTTCTTGAGTTTGGAAAAGGATCAACAGAAGTGGCTCCGACAAGTGCACCATCGGCTGGGACATCCGGACGCTGAAACACTCGTGAGATACCTTCGATCGACCGAAGCCGAGCCTGCGGTGTTGGACGGAGCGAGGGATTATCAGTGCGACGCATGTCTCGAAGCCAGGAAGGGTTTCGATTTACCACAAGCAGGGGCCATCCACGAAGACATTGGATTTAACCATACGTTGGGTATTGACGGAGTCACCTGGACCAATGCGAACGGGACCAATTTTGAGTTCACCCATGTGATAGATGAAGGGACATTGTTTCATGTGGCAAGACCCTGTGGAAATGATTCAACATCCCAGTGGACCTTTTTGGAGGAATTTTGGTTCTCATGGGCTGGATACCCCAAAGTACTTTACGTAGACCCAGCACGGGGATATCTCAGTGAACAATGGATGGATAGGACACAGGAGGTCGGGATTTCACTGGTGGTTTCGGCTCGCGACTCGCATTGGCAGCTTGGCAGAGTAGAGGCACATGGTGGAGTTTTGAAAGGAATGCTCTCTAGAATGGATGCGGAAAAACCCATCACTGATGCTGAAACGTTTAGGAAGGCATTGAACCAAGCATGTTTTGCAAAGAACACTCTCATGAGAAATCAGGTTACTCACCAGAACAAGCAGTTTTGGGAAAGTCCTCACGATTGCCAGGGTCTGTACTATCGGATGATGATTCTATTACCCATGCTAAGGTATTAGATGAGGGGCAAAACGTGTTCAAAGAAACCCTAGACATGAGAGAGTCAGCTCGAAAAGCGTTCATACACATGGACAATTCCAATAGCCTTCGTCGGGTTATGCTTCGTCGCAGTCGTCCGGTCCGTGCGGATTTTGAAGTCGGTGATCTAGTGTTGTATTGGAAACGTAAAGGAGGGAATATGCGTCGAGAAAGGGGTCAGTGGTTTGGTCCTGCTAGGGTGGTATTGGTTGAAGGAAAAAGGGTCATCTGGCTAGTTCACGCGCATCGACTAGTTAGGGCAAGTCCACAGCAGCTTCGTGCTGCGTCAATGCGTGAATGGAAGGGAATCAAAGACAAAGAAGAGTTCAAGATTCCCCCGAAGGATTGGGCAAGAAAGATTGGGCATCAAGATTTTTTGATTTGGATCCTGATGACCTTCCAGACCTGGACAACCAAGAATATACACCCAGTGAAAACTCCGGAGGGGCTGAGGCCTCAGGTGAACAGATTGTGACAGAACCGGAGGAAGAAGTAGCAGTTCCATCTCACAGGGGATCGATGGATGAAAGTGAGAACATACCCATGGACGGCGTGGAGGTTCCCATCCCAGATGACCCAGATGATGAATTGTTTGGTGATACAGTACTTTTCCAACAACACTTCTGCCAAGAGTACATGAGGGAGATGGACATCACTCCCGCGTTTTGTGTAGAACCTGAGCCTTTTGAAACGCCCGACGATTACATCCTCGCCGCAGTGAATGAACGTAAGAAGAAAACTGAGATTAGACTGAAAGAGTTGTCACAGGAGGACCAGAAGCGTTTCGCTGTGGCAAAGCACAAGGAATTGCGGGCATGGCTCCAGCACAAGACAATTCGTAAGGTCTCCCAGGGAAGAATTCCCGAGCACGCAATAATGCGATGCAGGTGGTTGTACGTGTGGAAAACACCCTCAGGGGATGAACCACCGGAAGATATCTCTGCGGAAGGGAAGAAAGCAAAGGCTAGGTTGATAGTGATTGGTTGGGAGGACCCTGAGTTGGACAGTGTAGTTAATGATGCTCCCGCCCTCACAAAAGATGGTCGAATGGTGGTCCTTCAGGGTGTGGCAAGCCACAACTGGCCGTTGATTTCGTTTGATGTTTCAACCGCCTTTTTACATGGAAAAGGGGATGGACGTCCCTTGGGACTCGTCCCTGTTCCAGAAATGCGTGACGCCCTGGGAATGAGTGACACAGACCAAGTGCAACTCGATGGAGGCGCTACGGCCGCATCGACGCACCATTTTTATGGTTCTGTGAGTTTAGAGATGAGCTCCTAGCACAAGGATGTCGACAGTCACCACTGGACCCTTGTGTGTTCACCTACCACTCTCAAGATGGCTTAGAGGGCTGTCTTGGCATCCATGTGGATGATGGGATTGGTGGCGGTAGCGATAAGTTTATGAAGATGTTGGCAGGAGTGGAGGCTCGTTTCAAATTTGGAGCTTTTGACAAAGGTGAATTCACCTACACCGGAATCAGATTTCGACAATGGGATGACTTCTCCATTGAATACGACCAGATTGAGTACATTGAAAAGATCAAACCCATTGTACTCGGGAGGGGTAGGAAGGACGACCCGGAGGCTTTGGTGACTGAGGATGAAAGAACATCCTATAGAAGTCTGATCGGTGCGCTCCAATATGCAGCAGTTCACAGCCGACCGGATCTTGCAGCGAAGATAGGTGAATTGCAGAGTGAGGTGACTAGGGCAAAAGTGAAGCATCTTGTTCTGGGCAACAAGGTGTTAGCTGAAGCGAAACAGAATCGGGTTTCGTTGATGGTTTTACCCATTGCACCAACTCACGTGACCTATTGTGCATTCTCAGATGCTTCATTCTCCTGTGCCAAACACACCACCGCACAACAAGGGACCATTATTTTTGCAACAACACCAGAATTGTTGGACAACCAGAAGGCAGTGGTGGCTCCAGTAGCCTGGTACAGCAAGAAAATTCCAAGGGTGGTGCGTAGCACATTAGGTGCTGAAGCAGCCGCTTTAAGCAATTCAGCCGATCGCTTGATGTGGATTCGTGTGTTCTGGAAAACTTTGATTGACCCCGAATGTGATTGGAGGAATCCTGAGAAATTGCTTTCTGAAGGGAATTTGGGGGGGATTGGTGACGGACTGCAAATCCGCATATGACTTGTTGACACGGACCGCCATACCACAATGCTCTGAACATCGAACCACGATCGAGTGTTTGCTGATAAGAGAAAGACTGCGAAACAACGCAGTAGTTCGATGGATAAATTCCCAGGCCATGCTCGCAGATTGTCTCACAAAGACCATGGACAGCAGTGTTTTACGTGAGTGTTTGAGAACTGGTAGATATACTCTGCGTGATGAGGAATTTTTGCTAAAGGAAAGACTGTCTGCTCGAGAAAGATTGAAGTGGATGAAACAACACCGACAAGCAAAAGACGACAAAGGCTTCGAAGATGCCATGTTGGTGAAACAGTCCGGCACTGTACAGCATGATTGCGATTTTTGGAGAAGGGGACCCAAAGGAGAGGTAATCCGTGTGCATGTTGTTCCAAGATATCAGCTCTATACACCCGTGGGGTCAGAAGACTGTCCTGTAGATCTTCGGAAACTTGAGATGTACCGGGATACTTTGCTGAAAGGGGGAGGTGTTGAGAGGGATTATTGGACAGGAACGACGGCGCACAAACGGAAACCCTTTCCTTGGTGTGGTGAGACAGTTTTTCGAATAAAAGAAAATTTTGACGAGTGTAAAACTCGCTAGTTTGAATGCTGTCTCACATGTCCCGCTCGACGGTTCGAACGTCCAAAGGGCGGGAGGGAGGCGATTCACATAGAAGAAAAGGCGAGGCGGCCTTTGGTTAGGAGGAACAGGGTTTCCTTAGATCCTAGGGTAGAGATCAACAATATATGTGTGTGTGTATATGTATATGTATATGTATACACACACACATTTTGGATCATTTTGGATTTTTGTTCAGAAAGATCTAGTAGTAGCTGTTACCAGTTTAGGTTATCTACTGCGAATGTACTGTGTAGAGCTTCAAGAACCTGACACTGAGCGACTACTAGGGGCTTGAAACAAGTATGTTAGTCCTCCAGATAGAGGAACATCATGACGTTTTCATGGACATCCAAAGGAAAGGATGATCCAGGCAAATGGCAGGTGGCTCCAGAATTTCTTCCCACCTGCGAGTGCGCAGGAAGTGTGTCTACGACGCAGCAGTGAGCAGTGGAAAGTCACCTGCCGAGGCGGGAGGAACTGTGGCATCTTGTCAAGCTGTTTCCCGCTCTCCGGCGGTACTATCCCGCTGTTTCGACTCACCCAAACACACGGAACATCCCCCCACTGGTTTGTAGAAAGACCGGTCGGTCCGACCTGGGTCCATGTACTCTCAATGGAACTCACAATGGTTACGTGGATGGCACCACCTGTTTGTAGTGAAACATGGTCTTCCAAGGGACCATTCTCCACTTCCATGTTAGTTCCAGGGAGTGTAAGTGTTCGGGAGCAAGAGTTCGGACATATATCCATCTGGATTTTTGTTTCTGCACGAAGTAGACTGAAGGACTGCTTTGGCCACTGGACTTCGACGATTGGCGAGACGCCTGGGTTGACCGGTGACGGTTTAGCTGCTTAGCTTCCGAAGCTGTTCCGAAGCTCTCCGAAGCTCTCTGAACACTGGCCACATGACGACCTTGCATGGATTGGAGAAATACCAGGACATCAGAAATCCTCAGAATGACATTTAGTATGCATAGTTTTTCCTTCCCCAGGAGATCCGATGCTCGGTCCGATTGGGCGTTTAAGTCTATAGCTTTCCTTTGAGAGGGTCAAATACAAAAAAAATCTAGGTCTTTGGGGCAAAAACTTTGGTCGTTTGGTCTTTTCCATTTTCACACCCGAAGAATTTCGATTCGATTGCGAGGCTGCGGCAGCTTCTGAGGCTGCCGGCCACACAGTGCGGACCCAGAAGCCTGTGGACGATTTTTGGAGGGGTTGGTGGCGGGGTTTGTTGCAGCCGCTGTTTGACTGGGTGGATTGGGGGGGTCTTGGAAGCAGCTTCTGGTTGTTGGGGTTCTGAGCTGAAGATGCGGTGACTTTGGCCAAAAAGCCGGTGAATTGGGCCCAAAAGCAGGCTCCGTGGGCCTTTGACTAGCCGGTCCTGACCTACTTCTTGTGGATCATTGGAGGAAGTCCAAAGGCCAAACCAGACAAACTTGACCGAATGTTGCGAAAGTTATATGACCAAAACCGAGCTACATCAAGTCCTCCACCTAGTCTTGGAGTTGGTAGTCTTCAGCACTACATATTGTGGCATCATCCTCTCCTTGTTCTATCCAAAATGCTACAAAAAACTCCTGCAAACAACCCTGGCCAGCATTTCGGCAACTCACTTCGAGATCCCATCCCCAAAATCGTTAAGGTCTTCCCAACCCCAACATCCTCATCTTCCTTCCTACCCAGGAACAGTGTATTTGCCTTCCACCTTTCTTGGGGGATTTGGGTGGCATAGCCACTCCAAACAGGTAGACAGTTCCCGTCAGTTCTGCCTTCCCCTTCTCCAGCTCGGTTCGCTCGTCGGTTCCGCCCCAGGTGGCCGCAGCCGTCACGCGGCCGGCCAGTGGACCGCTGCCCCAAGCGCCGCTGCAGCGGGTGGGCGCGGAGGCTCAGGTCGTAGGTCGGGGAGGTCGGGTGGAGGTTCGGGGGTGGAGGAGGGGTTTGAGCATGTGCAGGGGGTTTGGCTAATCACATCGTTCTTTTTCTTTGCAGGCATGCAGGAGCTGACGGCTTTTTTTGGACGGTTAATTCAGGAAAGAAGCGGGCTTGAAAGGGCTCGTGAAACAGCGGGCAGGTGTGTGAAGTTTGGGTTGATGTTTGGTGATGAATTTCTTTCCGCTTCCACCACATTTGGGCTATGCTAAAAGGTTATTATGAGGTGTGAGAGACGCTCAAGACATTCGCGGTTCGATCGACCCAAGACAGGCGTCGACCCACTGGATCGATCGGTTCAGTGCCTCGAGCAGTCTGCCCAGGTTTTGAGTTGAAATCACCAACCAGCTTGGCTCCGGTCATAGCAAGCTTGGTTGCACCTGAATTCCCCAACCTGGAATTCACGTTGAACTGGTACCCCCATTACAACAGAATCTCCTCAGAACTGACTTCTATCCCGTTTTCCGCGGACCGCCATGCCGAGAAGGCGCAACTCATTGCATGACAACAGGATACACCAGGAATAGCGTGGCAGGCGGGCCCGAAAACACGATCGTTGCAGCTTTACGGATTCTTCACCTGCCACTGAAGAGAAGAGTATGAGGACCAACCTGGACTCTCCAAGGGGTGTCAAACGGACTACCCCACACTACCTATAGGCTTCCAGACAGGGCACCGCTTGGAGGGTCCTGGAAGAGGCTCCATTTTTACACGCGTGGGAGGTCGGAGGAATGGAGGACTCATCCGATGCCCCAGTCATGTACCTGGGCATCGGCCCGGTCGACTGTCGGGAGGTCGGACTCCGACATCATCTGGGCACGCAGGGAGCACGACACGCGAGGTCTCACACGAGTGTCGTCACTGCCCAGGCGAAGATTGTTGGGAGGCCTGTGGGAAAACGCCGGGGAGCTCGGTCCTGAAGTGGTTCCGTGAAGAATGCACGGAGAGCACGCGCGATAGCATAGGCGCCTCTGAGCAGGCCGAAAGTGAATGACCTCCATATCTTTCGCTTTTTAGATCTTTTTTGGCAGGTATAGATAACTTTTTGGTTAGGTCCTCCAAGCGGTGGATGATGCTATTTTCTAGCCAAGCCACCAGAGATTGATCGTGTTTCTTCCCTAGAGCTAGATAACTGCGTGGAACCGGCCACTTGTCATCTTCATTGGAACGGCAGGGCTTCGGTTCAGAGAACTCCCCTGTCGCCATAGACTCATAGACCTTTGCCACGAGAACCGCTTCGTTCTTCGCATCATCGCATCGAATGGGGGTGGCTGGATCCGAAGGTATCGTGTTTCAGGTCAGCCACCTTCATTCCCTGCTTCTCGTCGCACCAGTCAGTCATCGGGGTGTGCATTGATAGTCATAGGGCGCCGCCTTTGGAGTCGTCCGAGGGAGGCGTCAGGGGCGAGGGAGGCGTCAGGGGCGAGGACTTCGAGGAGGGGGGGTATACTCTTTGATACTCTGAAGAAGTAGTCGATTCTCTAGAGAGGTACTTACTGATCTTGTGTGACTTACTGATTAGACTGATCTTGTAAGTCCAAGAAGTGAAAGATACTCCAAGAAGTCGAGTCGACTTACCTTTCCGGATCCGACTTGGTCCAGTGGACCTCTAGGCCCTAGGGCCCGGTGTCTATCCCGTTCCCCTCGTTTTCGCCCACCTTCTCAGGGTGGCTGGGTGGATCTGCTCTTTCCATGGGGGTGGTTCTGCCTTTTCAGATGGGTCGTTGGACATCTAAGAGTCCTACTGTTCTTCTGTCACCGTCTTCCACCCACCAGAATTGGGGGTCGGGTCGGGTCCAGCCGCCCGGCCCCCCCGAAGACCGGTCATGGTCACTGTCCAGGTCAGGGCTTTGTGCCTTTTGCGGGCTGGGCAATGCCTGCTGCCGAAGGCCGCGGTTGGACGCATTTCTGACCGGGGCAGGGTGAGGTCTAGAGGAGTCAACGCTTTAAGTCTTGGAGATTCGAGATACACGTTTTGGAACAAGTTGCCACTTTTGGCAGATACTGGTAAACCGATGACACATCACGCGACCCTTCGCGAGAGAAGGACGACGACATTCACCCAAAGCGGGTGTCCATCGGCGAACTCCGCGTGTCTCCAACTGACGGAGCACCGCGTGTCGGCCCTCTCCGCGGAGTCCGACGCGCGGTCCACCGGTGGGCAGACCGCTGGCTCCACCGGTGCGCAGGGATGAGATCAATCCTACGAGGGTCTGTCAGAATGCTTGGGTCGCCCAGTGGGTGATGTGTGAGGGTCCGCACAGGTGAAGGAAAGTGGTGAACTCAGGGGGCCAACGTCAGATCCGAGTTCCAAGGGGTGCAGATCTATGGAGGAAGGATTGGGAGCGAACTCTAGGGAGCGAACTTGCTTGCACGGGATGAAAGAACCAGAGCTGGAAAGGGGTGAACTTCAATGAGCTGGAAGGGCAGAAGTAGGACGGGATTCTTTTCATGTCATGATGGCGTACCAGTTGGTTACAAGTTACAAGAATCCATGAGGCTCCTCACTTACAAGACCCTGAATCTTGAGGATGGATACAGGTCCCCAAGGTGCTTAAGAAGGGCTCTATCGGAGCTGTTGCTTGGTGCTTCAGAAGCTCTTCCATTCTGAGGCTCTTCGTACGTCGCACTCGTGCGGATCCGGCATGCGAGAGAGCGAGAGGCCGCGGGTGAAGGAACCAGGCACCAGCATCAACTAATTGGGATGGAAATGAGCCGTTCTGAAGAGGGGGAACTCTGAAGAAGCTGTTTTCTGAAACCCAAAGAGGAACATGTGATGGACAGTAGAACCATCCAAGGGTTGACCTCTTCCTTCTGAACGTGACCTCTTCGGGCAATTTGGAGCATCCCCCCAATGACCATTTAAGAAACCAAACTTAAGATCTACTATTGGAATCATCCGGTTGGTTTCCAGTCTTCGGACTCACCCCTCAAGGATTCCAATTTGCTGGGAGTTTGTGGTCTTCAAGCCAGCCAGATCTTCAGGTGAAGAGCTTTAGCACCTGGCACCACGAGTGTGTGGCCCCTGTACACCAGCCAGAGGTGCGGGACACATGGGGATTCTGTGGGGATGGTGTGGAACTTCGACAGAAAGCAGACGTTTCTGGCCAGTGCCAGCTTTTGGGTCGAGCTCAAAGTCCCAAGTCCCCCGCTCCGCTCCTCCTCTCCGGGTCCTCGACCTGGGTTCGGGGCTCCCTATTTTTTCAACCCCCTCACAACCCCTCCGCCCTATTTTTCCAACCCCCGTTGAAAACCTATTTTTCCAACCCCCCAGACCATATTTTTCCAACCCCCCGGCCTTTTTTTTCAACCCCCTAACCAATTTTTTCAACCCCCGAACCAATTTTTTCAACCCCCTAACCTATTTTTTCAACAGCGCCTCCCCCCGCGAAGCGTTCACATGTAGACATCTGATCGTGCGTCTTGGTAGAGTTTGGGTTGACGCGGCGGTTAGGCTGTGGACATGTTATCTAGCGGGTTTTCTTTTGCGTCTGGAAAGCTTTCCGGTGCCCCGGCTTCTGTGAACGCCGGGTTTTATCTTGCGTCTGGGAAGCTTTCCGGTGACCCGGCTTCTGTGAACGCTTCGCGGAGGGAGGCGCTGCGCCC
>CAXAMN010001203.1:124546-190332 GCA_963970005.1 Durusdinium trenchii | reverse complement strand
TTTTAGGTTGGCTCCGGTGAGGCTGTGGACATGTTATCTAGCGGGTGTGATCAGGCGTCTTGGTTGGGCTATGGACATGTAGGCGAAAAAATGTTCAGATGTTGAAAAAAGAGGTTCAGGAACGTTTTGCGGGCATTGGCTCCGCTTGCGTAGGCAAAAAAATGTTCGGAGGTTGAAAAAAAGGTTGAGGGGTTGAATAAATAGGTTGAGGTGTTGAAAAAATAGGTTAGGGGGTTGAAAAAATAGGTCAGGGGGTTGAAAAAATAGGTTAGGGGGTTGAAAAAAGAGGGCGGGGAGTTGAAAAAATAGGTGGAGGTTGGAAAAATAGGGTCGGGGGGTTGGAAAAATAGGTGACCCCCTGGGTTCGTTGAAATCAGCGCAGGGAGCTCTGGCCCAATGATGTCCACGACGCCGGATCGATCGCGATCTCGAGGGCCGAAATCCATCGTGTTTGGGTGCAGAGAGTGACCGACGTCGCTCCCAATCCTCCTCCGCTTTTGGTATCCACCGGCGGAGGGGAAGTGCGGGGAATGTTTTTGGTCTTGGCGTCGACGATTTGAGAGTTTTTGGGGCACGAGGACTGAAATCAAAACTGATCATGGCAAGACTTCCTCGGGCCCTTTCAAAGCCCAAAGTGTTGGGAAATTTCAATTTGCTGGACCTCTCTATGAGATCATCGGATTCTTTCAGGGTCCACGAGCTTTTCTATGTTTTTCTGCAGACTTCAGGACAGGCTTTCCTTTCTTCTTTTCAGGACAGACCTCATCCCAAAAACCACCAAAAACCCCCAACCTGACCTCACCAGCTCCTCACCACCGTGGCGAACCTGCCCAGGACACCTCCGCCGTGGCGGCCGCCGTGCACGACGCCCGGCGCTATGAGGCCGCCACTGAGGCCGCCGACGCCGCCGGCGCTGCGGCCGTGGCCAAGTCGCATGGGATGAGCCCGGTGGATCAGGTGACTGTTGCTTGGCAGAAAGGATGGGATAAGGGAATCATCTAAAGGGAATCATCTGGAAGAAGGAGGGGAGATTATATGGGTCTTCTGAGAAGTCTCCAGAAACATTCCCCTTGCAGTTTTCAAGCAGTCTATAATATGTGGCATACAGTGCGGAATATTCTTTGACCACTGAGAGAGCACAGGAGGAGCGCTTCCCGAGGTCGCTTACAAGGCTGCTGAGAATGCTGCAAAGGCCAGTACGATGCGTCAAGATCCGAGTGTTTAGCTCTAGGACGATGGGTCAAAGCAACACCTTTCCTGGCATGTTGAGGTACCAGCGATGCGACTGGCCAATCAAATCTTTGTTTTTTTGAAGATATATCTTCAAAAAAACAAAGATATACTGTAACAATTTGGATACAGGAACGATGGCATGGATGCACTGTACTCGTACATCCTGTGAACCGTGGCATATAATTACATATAATTACGGCCTATGAATTTCTCAGCACTTTTCATTTCCCAATGAATACTTGCAACAGTTTTAATACTATTTAAGATTTTCTTTACGTAAACGACCATATGCTTTGAGGGAGTCGAGTCTGGCCGTGTTTGCCGTTTGCTCCGGGAACACCCCGACGTGCCGTTCTATCGCAGACTCTCTTCGACAAACTCAGTATTTCCGATGCTCAACAGCCGGATGTGCACCGAATCGAAGAGCCGACAACAGGAGCTCTCGACAGGAGCTTTCAGCTGGAGCTCTCGACAGCAGTGAAAGCCATAGAAAGCCGGTCATGGCAGAATACCTTGCTGGACCAATCGGCGGTACCGGGCTCCCGGGCTCCAGGTTTCCATCCCCATCCCCAGTACTCTCCCGTATCCGCGGCCAGGAGGGTGGCATGCCGCAATACGCGGCCGATCAGAAGGCGCAGGAGGTGGCCGAAGCGGCGGCGGAAAGCGGCGGGATGTCCCCCACAGAGGCGGGACGGGACTGACGGTCGGTCATGGGGAAAGGAGGTGCTCTTTTCTTCTTTAAATTGTTGTTTTTTTCAATATATTTATTGTTGGGGCGGTTTCATATGGTTTCATGATCCTGTCATGCAAGTGACAGCTGGTGAAAAGAGCTAAGCTCAAGATTGGAACTCTTGAGTCTCCCAGGCGGCCGCCGCTGCCGCCGCCGCCGCCGCGGTGGTTGGGGGCACCCAGTCGCCGGCGCGCGGGTGTTGACGCCACGGTCAGGACGGGCGATGACGTCTTTCCAAGTGGGTTATTAGTTATTAGAGAGGGATTTGAGCTCCCCAAAGTGTTTTTTTCTTTTTTTCTATATAAATATATATAAATATTAAATATTATACAGTATATATATATACACTTATGATCACTTCTGTAGGGATTTGAGCTCCAAAAAAGTGGTTTCATTTTATTTGTTTTTATTGACTTATGAAGGGGTATTGGAGTTTTTCAATTCACACCCCACCGACTGGGGATTTGAGCCGTTCGAGTTCTGAAGGTGACGGTGGATTCATTTGCAAAACGACCCCTCCATATGCTACTTGTAATGAATAACACCCTCCCCCCAGGATGGTGTCATCCATTCTCAAAATCACTGGATCAAAAACATGGGACCAGTTGAGTAGTAACAGTAACACCCCACATCGAGAATTGTAAGACCATTCTGCCAGGTCAAGGTCTGTTTTACACATCAATAGCATGAGAGGTAGCATTTGATGAAGTTCCAAACTGACACCACATCTTGAAAGGGTTCTTGAGGGCGGCAATGGAAGAGTTTGGGTCCATGGGAGTTTTCCTCAAGAAATGATTGTTGCACAGCAAGAAATGGTCATTTTCCATCGATCTCGTGCAGGTTGTTTGCGTACGGAGAGCATGCGTCACCCCCCCTGAGCATTTCACGGTCAGCCATAAGTGATGGCAAGCCATCGCCACCATTGCTACTACATAATAGCCAGCCCGTGATCCCATCACCAATCTCATGTCGTCTGGGAGATTCTGAAACAAACTCATCTTGGCCGCTACTCCACACTGACCAAGTCTAACCTGTGGGAATGGCAATTGTTTCTGAGGGGATTTGTTTGGTGATGTACTTGCTTCGTTTTCGACCCTTTCACCTTCAGCGCATTGAACCCACTACTTCCACCCCCAAGTGCTCCACCCAACGCATGAAACACTCCTTTCTCCACGGCGCGTCAGGTGAAGGGCCTTCCTTTGCCCGGAGCCCCGGTGCCGCCATTGCCGCCGCCCAAGATGCCTTCACCGGAGCCCGATTTGCAGCCGCCCATGCCGAAGGCACAACGTGTGCGTCGCTTGGGTCGGTTGGGAAGGGGTCGGTCGGCTGCAGCTGGCGTTCTGAAGAACAGCTAGCAGATTGGCCGGAGTGAGTTTGTTGCGGGGAACATGTGTATTGGCAAAGTATTTTTTCATCTCATCATCAAAGGATCTCAAAGGCATGACGATGGGACCCCGCAAACCATGAGAGGGTCCCCGCACACGCTCGTGCCTTGCCTTGCCTTGTTCGGGTTCGGGAGTGCATGCGGGAAAAACGGCGTCGATGTGGATGTCTCTTCTCTTCGAGTTGTGGAACCCCCTGGGTATGGCTCTTGAACTTTCTTCGCACCATGTTCCGTGAACCTACTTCATGCCCTCCCCTGGAACAGGCTCGCAGCCGGGTGCGGAAGTGGAAGACCTTCTAAACCCACCTGTGGCAACTATGTGTCGGTGAGGGCTAGCGAGACTAAGAATCCCTCGAAAAATGGATCACATGGCATTCGCCCGGTCGTCGAGCCGTTTTTTGAACATTGGACTCCTCCTCCTCCTCATTATCGTCGTCATCATCATCATCAGCAAATTGCACAAAGCCCAGAACCAGATTGCTCAAATCATCTATATACACTCTGAAAAGAATCATGGACGTGGAGCGGTTCGCCCCCTGGAATACCTGGTGCCATCCACTCCCAAGTCGCCCCACACTCACCCCAGGCGGCGACGCCGGTGCCGAAGCCGACGCCGCCGCAGCCGCCAGTGATGGCGAACGAGGTGCCGCTGCCCGTGCCGGTGGTGGAGCCGCCCCAGCCGACGGTCTTGCCGACGAAGGTGGGCAGGGGCGACTGGGGGGTACGTGAGAGGTCTGGCGACGGAGTGACACCTACTGTTTTTGGGGAAAGGCCATGAAACGAGTGGTTTATGACTAGCTTCTGTTGTTGTTTCTTCAATTGGCACAGCATGCCATGCCGCATAGTGCTCACCAGGAGAACTGAGCAGGCAGTGTGCAAGCAGTGTAAGCAGAAAATCTGTCAGTACCAGCATCTGGTGAAACAAGGGGCAAGTGGCTAGAAGCGTCTGTCGAAGTTTCCTTCCGTCCGCCACGTGCGTCGTCGTTGGCAACGTTTTGCAGCGTCGTTTGGGATGGCAACACCTCTGTGTGCGGAGAGATTTGCACCTTCCAACTCCACAGAGCAGCAAAATCCTCATGGGAGCGAACAGTCCTCGAGAGGGGTTTACATCTTCCGCACGTCGTGTGACGTGTGGGTCAAACCCGAGGGTTTCAAAGCCACAGAGATCTGGTGGGGCCATCATGGGCCATCGATTCGTCCTCCCCGACTCCGAGTGTCGGAGGTGGCGCTGGCCGGGCCGACGGCGGAGGCCCAACGGAAGGGAGCACACAAGAAGCGTAGCAAAAGTATTAAGACTCTTGATCTCCCCACTTAGGGATAATTGTAAAGCCTCTTCATATGGGAGGTTTTATGAATCGAAAGTCCACATGGCGATGTTGGAGAGGTGGGGTGTCATGCAGTTTTTCGCCAGACTCTGTAGCACCCTTGATGGTTGCGGAACTTCAGCCATAGAAGAATTGGATCGCCCCCGGACTTTCTTCAAGTTCGGCCGCCACAATTGATTGGCACCACCGGCGTGGGTGGATGCCTGAAAGGGTTTTCGGGTTTCCGCCCCTGCCCCGCACTGCGACAGGGTCAACGGGGCAACGGGTCAAAACCTGGGCGCGGTCGGAGAACGACACCAGGGAGCCTCAACCGTTCGGTCTCGGTCCCATCACCCACTGCCATTGGTCCGACCGAACGGAGGGTTGGCGAAGCTGGTCCGACCGACTGTCCAGAGAAGAGCTGAACTGTCTCCAGGTCCCATTGACCTACCATGTTTGCTATTGCAGGCTAAGTTCCTCGTAGCCCATCGAACGCGAACGACCGCCACATGTCCAGGCAGAGGAGCTCATCCTGCCCACGCCAATCCCAGCATCGGCGCAGGTGGCACGGCGAAGTCGAACAGACGAGTCGCGTTTTTTTTATTTTTTCGGGTTTTGGGATTCTTCCAATTCCCATCCATGATGGATGGGCCTGAGATACCTCAGGGACTTTCTTTGTTTCTTTCTTTATACTATCATACCTTCTTAGATTAAGATTGGTTGAGACAAGTTGCGTTCTTGGGCCAGGTTGCCAAGTTGACATGTAGACAAGTTAGTGCCAGGTCGCCAGTGTTTTCATCAAGTAGGTCTAGAAGTTTAGGACCCCGCATAGGACCCCGCCCGCCCGCGGCTTCCAGAAGATAGACTTTGGACCGTCATGAATCTCAAGCAGATGGCCCTTTGACCTGAGCATACGGTCGTCCTTTCTTTTTGGTGGACATGTTGACACAAGACACTTATAGTTGTTCCTGGCAAGAAAGTGGAAGAAGCCTACGTAACCTTCTTCCAAACTCCATGTGGGTTGTTCACTTCTAACTTTCAACCGAAGCTCAGTGACCTCTTCAACAGATGCTGAACAAGACCACCGAAAAACGATGGCACCGAAGACGAACTGAATCTCCTCTTTCATCCAACTGGCCACGGGGCTCCCATCCTTTTTCCCCCAGTGAGGCTGGTATCAATGCTGCGGAGGAGAAGAAAGCTCAAGGAGGGGACCTGCACCAACAGGCGCCACGCCTCTACCTGCCAACCGTGCTTTGTTTCGCCCCCTCTGCGACGCGCCGTGCGGGGGACTGAAGCAAAGTTCGAGTCGAGTTGGGTCGTCCCAGTGCCTCAGTGCCCCTCATGGCCAAGCCGAATGCTTCTACTCCCATGGTGCTTCAAGGGGATTCTTTTTCAGAATCAAATGAGGTGGTGAGGTCTTTATCCAATGGAGTCAGCGAACTTCATCACCAAGCGACTATTTGTGACTCAGTCAGCGAAGTCTTGAGCCATTGTGGCTCATCCTGCTGGGAGTGCCAGTCTCCCTTTCCTGAAAAGAAGGGGTGCAGCTGCTAAAGCACTCTGACGAACACATCCTTCCATGGTTACGTGGATGGAAAAGGGCCCCCCTGGAAGACGACCTTCGTCTACAAACAGGGGCTGGCGGCTGAAGTCCACTCCACGTAGCCATGTGATCTAGGTGTTCGCGGGAGTGTACCAAACTTGACCTGTTCGGCCTTGGATCATCTCACAGAGCTTCAAGTGCTTTGGGATTTCTGAGAAAGCAGACACGACCAGCAAGTGTAATTGCCGCAAGTGGTGAACCAGTCCATGACCTTCCTGTTTTTTGGCGAATGGTTCAAAGCGGGACAGATGCATGGGGGTCGGCCACCCAAAGCAAAGCTTTTGGGGTTGGCTCCCACAAGCATTGTTGGGGGCGGTCCCCCCCTCTTGGACTGCCCAGCCGCTCGCGGCGCGTACCCCCAACGTCGGACGGGCGCCTCTCGCGGCCGTGCCAGGCCGTGGCGGCGGCCGGGACGACCGGAGATTACGTGTGACCCTGAGTCGTCCCGAGTTGTAATGAGCTACTAGGAACAAGTGCATCGCTAGAAGTAACAAGTGCCTTACTAGTAGTAACAAGAAGCTAGTAGAAACAAGTGCCTTACTAGTAGGAGCAAGAAGCTACTAGGGGCTGCTGGCCTTACTAATAGCAACAAGAAGCTATTAGTAAGAGTTGTCGTTCGGGCCGTTCCGTCGGCCTCGGCTCCACGGGGGTTGAAGCAAAGCTCAGACCTGAAGCGGCTGGGGAGGTGGTCTCCCTGTAGCTGTGGGGTTTTGTACACAGTCCGACTGGGGCAAGGTTCAACACTTCCGGTAGAGTGTGGACCTTTCCCGTTTGGGCTGGAAGAGCGAAGTCCATGTGATTGCAGTAATCACGTAAACGTTGCTTGGGATGGCGACGATGCCGACTCTGAAAGACCCGGAAAAGGATCAACTACAAATCCTCCTCTTCAGAATCATCACAAGTTTGGGTCTGTCCCAGTAAACTTGCAACAGTCAGGATCCATTGATCACTCTTTTTGAAAAAACATGCCACCTGACCATCCTCATCCACAGACGGGCGCAGGTATACCCTGCCATAGACCCAAACCATAACCACATCACCACACCCCATCTCGCGCACGTGCACTTGCGGTCACTCGGGGTCGCTCTTCTCCGGGGTCACTCGGAGCGACCGAGACGGGAGTTCCCCCAACTCCTTTGATGTATACCCTGGGAGTCCAGTGGACAATTTTTAAACGGTCTGACTTGACCAACTTGGTGATCCGAGTTCAGGAACTTCCAGTCGAACTGGACTTCTAGGCTATATAACCCCAAAAATCGATAATTACTGTAGAAAAAATGCACTTCCTTTTACGAAGAATGTATTGGAAAGCGTGCCTATCTGTCTATCTCTTTGGGGACCACTATACCAATTACCCTATAGATGGGACTCAAAGGGTGCTCTCTCCGTTTGGGCGGACCACACGGTGGTGCTCTACCGACTGGTCCAGGAAGTGGCAGATCACGTGACCCAGGAGGATGCCAAGACGATGGCGACCAAGGCGACGGCCTGTCGCTTCGGTGGAAGACATCGAGTTCTCACGATTTCCTTCCCTTTGATCCATAGTGCCACGGTGGCGAGTTGCAGGGAAGTCTCTGCAGGGCGTATATATTATGGACTAGTCAAGACTGGTCCAAGACCGGTGATTCAACATTCTGCCAGGTTTGGAGGTACTTAGATGTACTTAGTAGTTCATGTGGTGAGGTGAACTTGCCAGGTTTGGGTACACAAAGGACTGGGACTTTGGACCATGCTGAATTCTGGACCACTGAACTCTTGGGGGTGGTTTGGTGGGGAAGAATTGAGTGAAGAAGGACATTTGTGATCGTTTGCCATCTTCACTGAAAGCCACGCTGACCAGTCATGCTTTGCCAAGGACACTTTCTATGTGGGGTTCTTGCACAGCAAGCCAAGTCACATCAAGTAATCAAGTCCTCCGCCATTTCAGGAAACTGACTGAATTGGATGACGATGCATATTATATTAACATGCCTGTTGTAGATCATAAAGGTGACTCTTACATTAAGAATCACTATGATCCTCTTGGTAAGATCCTCTTGGATGGGCATAGTATACATTATATTACCCAGACCGTGCATGGGACTGCCATATATGCCGCCCCATCAACCGGCCAGTCAACCACCCCTGGCCTTTTCTCGGCACTCCGACATGGCAGTCACAGATGGCGGTCGTGTCTGGGTTATATATGAAGATCCTCTTACCTGGACCCTCCGTTTTCGGGGTGTCCTGTCTGGATCTACCCCGCACGGATCCGGCCGAAAAAGGCTTCCTGTCGGGGTGTTCACTCACGTGGGTATAGAGTTCTGAAGATCTTCTTAGGTTGCGTTTTCTTATGATGCCCATGTCCGAAAGACAACCCCCCTGGAGGCCGCGACCTACGTGGCCCACAAAGACGGCCTTGCCATCGATCAGGCGTTCGATCAAGGGTTAGAAGTCGGTCAAAGGATGAGCTCACTGTTTTTTGGGATACTGTATACCCAAGAACCACACCCAGCAACCAATTGAGTTGGGTCGTTCTTTTTTTGCTGTGAATTGGTGTTTTTGTTGATGCTGAGCAACAAACATGCAACAGTTGCTGCATGTTTCGATCAAACTGCATGTGGTTGTCGGGCGGTTGAACATCTCAGGGATTTCTTCCGCGTCACGGTGAAACAGACATCGACGCTTTTTGGGGGCGGTCGATGGATGCGCCAGTTCTTCGACTCGAGGATCCGAGCAATCTACTATTCCGATGAATAGTCACCCTACCAAACAGTTATGTAATCCAATCCGAGTGCAATGAAGAGTCATCTTCCGATTTCGAGTCATCTTCCGATTGCAATCTTTCTTTTGACATCTTTAGACCAGCGACCAGAAGAGTCACCCGATACCAAACAGTTGGTGTTCGGTCGCACCAACAAAAACGAACACCCACGTGGAAGGCAATGCACCAATTCCAACTGCACCATGGTGTATAATTACTGTACCAGCACCTTCAAAGGGGTCACCTGGCTGGAAACACTACCTAGGGATCTCCAGACAGGACACCCCTTTGAAGGTCCAGGTATCATTGTTTTGCGCGATCAACAGGACATGGATGCGATCCGGCAAGGAAGGGGCCGAACGCCGGGCAGAGCGGCGCCAGACAGTGTCCGGCGAGGCTGGGCTACCGGAACCCCGCGGCCAGGCTTTTCTGAGTAAAGCAAAGCTGCACCGTGGAAGGGAACCTCGCCTCTGTGGGTTGCTCTTGGCTTTAACCGGCAATATACGGGTCTGTGGCTGGGCTGTCCACATTCCTGCCAACCACTGGTGTATGGCTTCGAGCTGTCCCTACAAGCTGTCGGTGTCCCCGATGCTTCACGCGGGACGCTTCACCGTCGCTGGTTGACGAGTGAAAACGTGGGCGACCTCCAATGGCACCGAAGACCTCACCAGTTTCGGGAGAGTCTGAGCTTCGAGTCTGATGTGATTGAAGTCCTTCGGGTTGAGGTGATATCAATCGCGCAAGGCGAGTACCCAAAGAGAAGACAGAGAAACAATGGCGAAAGGCCTCATTGACTCCTTTTCGAAGGAACGCCAAAGCAACGCAGCAAATGCTTCAGATTTGCTTGACGGGGAAGCAATTCTGAACGACGAGGCCGCACGGTAGAACCTGGAGATCCTGTAGAACCTGCAGAACTTCCTTGAGAAGGGAGGCGTGCTGCCACGGCACGAGGGCGATGACCATGGCACGAGAGAGCACGTAACAGCGAGTACGCCAGGTCAAGATCCTTCCGGACAGCACGAGTTCGTGAAAGAACTGAACACCTTTAACTTCACTCGTCTTGGTGTGGTTTCTGGACCCTTGAAGTTGTTTCATCTTTTTCTGGACCCTTGCTGTGCGCGTTTGTGTTCACCCCCAGTCGTGCTGTGCGAATTGGATGGAATTGGGTTGCTGTCATCAGTTCTTCGACCGGGCTCCGACTGTCCCGGTCGCGGTCGCGGTCGGGGTGTGCTTCGGCCCCGGAGTTCGGTCCTGTGGTTCTGCCACGAGCTGCGGGTGCCAGGATGGATCCTGTTTTAGCCCCAGTTTGAAGCAGAAAGAAATCGTTGGACGCAGGCTCCAGCTTGAAATCTCCCGCAAACGAGTTGGGACTGGGGAACCGTCCGTGTCTTTCTGGTGGTTTGGGGGTTTCAGGTTGTTCTCCTCAGGTTTCAGTGAAGCCAAGTGCCCAGTGAACTTGGCTTCGAAACCTTATTGAACCATCATTGAACTCCTTTTCCTCACAGTTTTCATTATTTCATTTGTGGTTTGTGAAGCCAAGTGCCCCAGTACGATCGACTGGAGAGTCAAGAAAGCCGCTCTGTGGAACTTCAGCAAGTTGGAGAACACCGCGATAATGTACAGATGGGGGAGGCCGGATGTAGATGTGACAGCTGCAGGTCAGTCAGGTGAGGGGGTCTCCTCAGGCCTCGCCGGAACCTGGGACCCTCAGAGTTCGTAGCGCAGCGAGGCGACTCGTAGCGCAGCGTTCGATGACGCTCTCCCCCTTCCTTTTGTCGGGGGCGCTGGCTCTTCAGGCGAAGGCTGAAGGCTCCAGAGCGACGGAGCGGGGGAGACCCGGGAGGAAGAGAGATCGATCAGGTCGCATGGAGGGTTGGCCAGATGAGTTTGCATCGGGTTTGTCCCTGTAAAACTGTAACAGTCAGTAAACAATCACTCTTTCTCTAGATGTCGATGCCTTCTACCAGCACCCGAAACCTGCCAGGTCACCAATTGAGACCTGTTAGGGCTCAACGCCACAACCTGTTGGAAGGAGATCTGGCAGAGTCGGGTTGCTGGTAGAGATGTCATCATCCACTGGGGCCCTGGGGCTAACTGGGATCGACCGGACCCCACTGTGATTCTGTCGTGAAGACCTTGACGTTCCCCCAAACGAAGCGGCAGCAAGGTGCCAAGTCGTCGACAGGGGTCAGCATTGCTGCTGCTGCTGCAGAAACCCCACCGTGCCTTGGGGTGTGTTGTGGCGCTTCATGATTTGGACACGAATCACCTCCCGAAATGCTCCAACGCAACCGCCAACCTCGACGTCTTCCGCCGGACAGTGCTCGTGATGAGTCTCCATGAGCTCCGGAAGCCCCTCGGCCCTCCCACCGTGGCATGGCCCCCCGTCCATTCCGGGGGCGGCCCGGGTCCCCGCGAACGAACGGCGGGCTTCGAGTCGGTTTCGTCCTAAGGGAAGCGATCCAACAGCAAGGAGGCGAATTTGCCGGGAGACCCAACCAAGCCCCCCAGACTCCAGACACCTCGAGGATGCGCTGTATCAAGCGCACGGTGCTTCGGCCGGACAACGGCCCGGGTGGGATCGGGGGGTGCCGTTCCGGTGGCGCCGTCGGGACACTCGGGAAAAGGAGGAAGAGAAGCGAAGGGCTGGCCCTCACGTAGCGAAGACTGGTGGTTTCTTGAGTTCACTTTGGGCTCCAGAGCTCCGAATGATCACTGAAGGAATGCACGGAGACTCGTCACGTCCGGCAGTCCGGTCATCCTCTCCTTCACCGTAAACTGTGCATCTGAACTCCAGTTGTACCGGGAACAGTTCAATATCCCAAACGCCATGCACCGAGGGAACAGATCCATATAGTGACACTACTGAGTTGGAACGTTCTCATTCACGTGCTCACCGGCTCCACCATCTCTCAGCATTTGCTTTTTTTTGTTTGGCAATGTGTTGTACCGTCGCAATCCATTGTGCAATCACGTGTCATCCATGTCTGTTTGCTCCATTTCTGCTTGGGGATTCCAACATATCCGGCCTGCCACATCTGACGTCAAACCTGACATCGAGGCGTTCCGGCCAGGGAGGGCGAGCCGGGAGACCATGTCTACCCTAGCTAGCAGGTCTTTCCTACGTGGTGGACTGGACCCGGTACCCTGCAGCTTCGAAGGGGTTGAGGGATGTTGAGGGGTTGAGGTCCATGGTGTGTCATCATTTGGCAAGGCAGTACCTCTTCGTCCAGCTTCCTCCCCTCAAGTCTTTTGACAAATCCAATCAGATGGATCTCCACCATCAGGTCGCGCCAACGATCCTTCCGAAGAAGGTGCCAGAAGCAGTGGAGGCACGGGCTTTCACTGGGTGGGAGACATGGTCATGTCTCCCTCCTAGCAGAACTGGGGGGTGGTTTCAGAATGTTTCAGATATTTTTTTGATGTTGAGCCCTTAGAAAGGGCGATGATTGAACCCACGTCGACTCATCTTTTTCGTTCGTGAGTTGAAAGCACAGCGGCCAACTGAATCAACAGGCAGTGCGTCGTTGTCCCTTACAGGTCCAGGTCACCACGCTGGAGCTGGTCATGCAACAACACGACTCGGGGAGGTCAAGGACCAGGTGTACTGAGGCGATAGCTTAACCGCCTGATTTGTGTGAACCACAGCACCACATCATCATTCAAGAACTTGGGCACGATCGGTGGCCAGTCCCGTCCGGCATTTGCGCCCCCCCAGGTCTACAAAAGCCACAGGTTTTACAGGGCTTTTAGACCTGGTCTAGGTGTAGTTGATGGTTGATGGTTGATGATTGAGGCGATAGGTCGGTCCAGCACCAAAGGACATGGAAGCAAGCCGTGAGGAAAAACCAAGCCATGGGGATCCAAACAATTGCACGAAAAGACATCGGCAAAGAAACAGCCTAAATGAAGCCGAAGCCTCCGCCTCCTCCTCGAATTTCTGCTTTTGGATGGTCTGGTCGGTCTGGTTTTGGATGCGAAGCGATGGTCTGGGTCATGGGAACGAAGCCTGTGGCCTTCGACCTGGGGGCCTGTCTTCCATGCCTTGGACGAGGAATCGATGGTGCCCAAGTTCTTGAACGATGTCGTGCTGTGGTTCACACACATCAGGCGGTTAAGCTATCGCCTCAGTACACCTGGTCAGGTACCCTAGTCGTACTGTGGGGTGCCAAAACGAGGGCCGGAAACCCCTCCAAGCCCCGCGATGCCGCGAAGCTTGGTTCGTTCCCACCGGTGCTCCGGAGGAAGCCGGCCGACAGCTCCGAGCGTCGGACGGTCCCAACATCCATCCTTGGTGCGGCCAATCCAGTGCACCCACCCATATAGACTGTGAAGGCTCCAATCATGTAGGCTCTTATAGATGATCTAACAAAACACCCCCTCAAGCCTGAAGAGGTTTTACAATCCATGGAGATTTTAGGGGCTGAATTGAATCAACATTCCACATGAAGGGCCACATGCAGGTTTTGCACATCCCTCACTGACCGACCATCCGTCCGCATGAGGCAGGCATTAGCGCCGCGGATGCCTTGCCTGCTACTGCGCCGTTGCAGGACCAGGCGCGAGAATGCCTTCAGCCTGCCTCAGTGATTCTGGCTGAAGCACATGAACCACTTTGGGTGTGGATTTCAAGAGGGAGAGACACCCTGGCCGCCCTGGCCCCTGGGTTTTTCGATCCTATTTCCTCTACCCAGGAAGGAGTTCCTGGTAGTTACCCAGTCGTGAAAAAGGGCTGCGAGACAAGACAAGCTTGCTCAAAAGGGGGTCAGTATTTTTTGAGGAGTAAGAGGAGAAAGGTATGGGGATATGAAGGGATATGAAGCCTGCACAAGTGATTCGGGATGTTTCCTGTGCCCTTTCGAACGCTGAATCATCACTAGAGTTGGGCTTTGGCTGATCCATTACTCCTACTGCCGATCGTGGACATTGGGCATTGTGGCAGTGTCTTGTAAAGGCAACATTAGATATTGGCAACGTCTGCTTTGTAACTGCCGATGTGCATTTCCAAGTCTTACTTGCTTGGGCAAGAAAGAACAGCATCGGAGATGAGCCCTTCATCCTCATCCTCCTCCTGCCTCAACGCCTTCACATTTTTTCATGGAGCATCTGCTGGTGTGGCCCTTCACCCCCGAAAACATCCGAAAACTGCCATCACCCGGGCGAGAACTGCAAGTGGGATGGCACATGTGTGACCCAGTGTTGGATACACCGCACCTTTTCGTCGTCGTGTTGGCTTCCACGACATGTGTCATTGGTCTCTCTCTGTGTCATGACGTGCAACTTGACATGGCCAGGTTTTTCAGCATCATGGAAGACCCCATTTGCCTCCCTCTCGGCCTACTCGTGGTCTCCCAACTCATTTCTGGGCGGTCCAACCACCGACGGAGTCGGTGTGTCCTTCCTGGTCGGGTACGTCCGTGTGAGTTCGAACCCACGGCGCAGGTCGTTGCGGCGGCCAGCGCGGCAGGATCTCAGGCGGGCGGCGGCCAGCGGCGGCGGCCAGCGCGAGGAAAGCGTGGGAGGTGGTTAGGTAATGTTAGTAGGTTGTACGAGGTTCTCAGATATGGGATGGTGGTGGCTTTTGTCATTTGTTCCATGTTTTTCTCATGGTATTTGGACCACGTGGAGACTGTCCACAACGCCTTGCCTTTCAAAGGGGGTCACAGACTGGTGCACGGCATGACCCCGCAGATGTTAGAGGGCACATCTTGAACAGACTGGATCATGGTGGATCAGATAGGTCGATCAGATAGGTATAGGTCACTTTGGTGCACGTTGGCCCACCTAGTGATCATGGTGGATCCACTTTCCAGTTTGGGTTGCACTTCGGCCTGACATTTTAGCTTCCAGGCCATTGGCACTTCCAGTGAGACCACGGCCGAGAAGATGGCCACGGAGGCCAAGAATCGAAGGTTGAGGAGTCGAGGATAGTCGAGGAGTTGATGATTTTCAGAAGGGTCAAACGCTTTCTGCCTGGACCCTCCTGTCGGGGTGTCCTGGCTGGACTACCCCCCCCTTGGAGGGTCCAGGTGGGTGTTTTCGTTCATTTACATTCCTGCCATCTTCCATGACTGGCCATGGTTTGATAGGTCCAGGGGCGTCGGCCTGGTCGTTTTGGAGCGTCGACTTGTGACTTTCCCTGCCGTGAGTCATCTGACACAGACTTCTTCCGTGGATGTGATGACGGAGTCGGGGTACGGCTACCTGGTTCCCAGGCATTTGCTATAGCTGTGTAGATATATAAAGGAAACAGTAAGTAGTATAGCAAGTGATTTTCCCGGACTTTTTCACAACAAATCAGGCCACCTAGTGATTCAAACCTATCTATTTGGAAAACGATAGTCAGCACTGAAGAGTCACAATCATTAAAGCCAACGAAAGGTGAGCTGATACGAAACAACAGCAGAATCAACAAAAGGCCTTTCAGCAGAAGAACACGGACATTGCTCCATGATGAGAGCTAAACAACTGCGTAAAAACGAAGCAGGTGCTTGAAAGTAAGCAGAACCACTAACATCTTGGTAACCGTATATAATCCCCAAGGAACATGTGCCGAGACGAATGTCTTCTCCGAAGCACTCTCAAGCGACATCCTTGGTATTGGAAGGAAATAATGCTTGAAGTGCCCATCTTTTTTTTGCGATGACTATGGTGAATGATGAGGCATGACACGGCATGACCATGATCATGAGTCATGAGTCATGAGAGAATATGTGAAACAGGCATGCAACCGATCAATCTGCCAGCTATTCGATACCAAGCATATGACACCTTCGTCAGTACCACACGATCTCCCGCGGACGTTTTCCGGACGTCTACCTGTCGGCCGTACCTCGCCAGGCCGCTGAGTATGTGGCTCATGAGAAGGGCTTGCCCATCAGTGAGGCGCCTCGCCGTGTTGTTGCCTAGTGAAGCGCGGCTCTGCGAGCCTACTCGACTCGAAAAAGCCTCTTCACTGGAGAATCTGGGTGAAGAGATGTGGAGAAGCAGGGGTTGTTTCAAATGACCATACACCGGCCATGGACCTAAGCTCGGCCAGCAACCGGGTCCACAACGCGATAACATGCGATAACTACCGGAAAAGAGGGAAGAAAAAGACGTTTGGTGAACGTTTAGAGAGTTTGATGTTCCATTTTCTGAACTCGTGGGTGAGACAATCAGCTGGTTGAGTTTGATTTGAGCGGGCCGGCAACAAACAGGCCTTGGGAGACCAGGTTCGCTCACCTTGTCCAAACAGGTGCCCACAACACACCCTGTCACGTTCGGTGTTCGGTGGTTCAGGAGGTGACGTCCCATCGCTGCCGGGCGGACGTCCAACAGCTGCGAGGTCTGCAGATCGGGTCCCCTTGCACCGTCGCACGAGTTCGAGTCGATCGATCATGGGGCTTGCCAGCAACAAGACTTCAGGGAGAGCACTCCAAAATCTGGTGTGGTTGGAATCCATTCCACGGATTTCATAGTGGATTTGGATATAGGGGTTTAGGGGATGTCTCACTTGGTTTTGTCTCACTTCGTTTTGTCTCACTGCGTAGCGTGAGGCGCATGCGGAAGCCCAGGGAGCTGTGAAGTGAGGGTGGCTCAGTCAGTGTGGCAGCTGGGTCAGTGGGACCCCACCGAACGGATGTTCATCGGCAATGCTGACCATCCGACAATGAAGATCTCACCTGAACTCTTCTTCGTTTCGTTTCGTCCTCTTCTGTCTTCTTGAACTGATACGTTTATGTCCCATGTGTCTTCGGTCGCAGAAAGCGACCCGACCTTCATTGGACCTCCACCTAAGAAAGTCCTTATACCCACTGCCAAAAGGGGCTTCAGTCAGCAAATCACATGGGATACTGGATACCCTTCTAAAGACGGTTTTCCTCTACAAAGCAGATCAACCGTCCCTGTTCGTCTCCAGTGACGGTCGGCTTGGGGGATGGCCACTTCGTCATCTCGCCGTGGACCGGAGGCAGGCAGTGGCCTCGACGGGCGGCCACTTCGTTGGGGACACCGAGAAGATCGCGAATCGCTTCGGAAACCTGGAAACGTCTCAGCTGGCTGAGGGGGTTCTACAGTTGATCAGTACCTGGCGTGTTGCTTCTTGAGGGAGTGTAAGAGTTACGAGAATCCCGAGACTGACAGTGATGTGCAGATTGAGGGCCGTGCCTAGGCACCCCGAGAGTTCATGCCCCGAATCATGGTATGCATTCCCACAATCACATGGAAGTGGAACAGTTGGGCGCCGTGGAAGACCATGACATGCTCTACAAAGGGGGTGTCTGCTCAGCTTCCATGATTGTTTGAGGGAGGGTAGTTCGTCACTTTGAGGATGGAGAGAATACGATTCGTCGCCGATGCTTTAGGCAATCTTCGTGGGTAAAACAAGGCTCCTTGGGCTTGGTGTGGGGACATGGCCATTCAACTGCAGTATTTTCAGCAGGTGCTTTTTGTCCAAAGGTTTTGCATGGCACAGTGTTGACCACGACCTCTGGTTGAAGTTGACGCATTTTTATGACTTCCTGAGGTCGAAGGAGAGTAAGTCCTAAGTAGTTTTCTGTGCTGACACGTGCTGGTGCTGCCTGCCTTTCTGCAGACTGACGAAAGGCGTCAGTTTTTGGCATAGCTTGACACAGCACTTTTGGCTGAAGCACCATCGTTCATCACTGAAGCTCTGATCACCATGGCAGAGACTAAATGCGCATAAAGACCTGCCAAGATGGGCTGACCAGACACTTGGGAAAAGGCAGATCGACACCCACCGGACAGAAGCGGAACTCGTGTCGATCGGGTTTGGGACTGACTGCCATGTGAGGGTCACCGCGCGAAACCGAAACGAACGACATGAGCAAAGCAAACTGGGCGGGTCCGGTGGGTTCGAAGTGGAGGTTAAGTGGTCCTCCCATCTGGAGGGAAGCCCGTTCCGTTCCTAGCTTACGTCCTCCAACCTGTGGGTTCCTACTAGGCTAGCTAGTTCTCACTTCCATCTGGGGGGGGGGGTAGAGGTTCTTTTGGAACTGATTTCAAGAGATCAGTTCCAACTAGCTCATGGAATCACTCCTTCCCACCGAGACAGCTCTTCCGCCCTTCCCCAACGAAACCTGAAGTTGGAGCTCCTTTCAAGGAGCCGTCTGGATGCGGACGTTGGACGAAGTGCATCCGAGGTGCACCAGAGCCAACTGACCAATCCGGGGAAGGCGCCGGTGCACCAGTCCGAGTGAACACGAATGGCGCGGTGAGTCGAGGGGAGGTAGATGTCGGTGTTGCGAAGATCGCTGTTGGAATCTGTTGGAGGATCCTTTTTGTTGACATGGTGAGTGTTGACCTTCTTTTCTGAGGCACGCCTGGACTCCAATGGGAGGGTTTTCTCTGTTTTGATCGCTTTGGATCTGTGCCTCAAGTGGCATCCCACACCACTGGCCTGTGGCAGGACTGCTGGGCAGCCTGTGGCTCACAGAGTGGCTACTGCCCCAGCTTCTGCGGCCTTGGTGCTTGCCTGGGAGCTCAGAGGTTGTGAGACCCGAAGAGACCCGAGATGTGAAGTCTACCTCACAGGGGTCGAACCCGAGGAAGCTCCACATGTTCTCACCCCAAGCAGGGCGAAGTCCAACCGGTTCCCTTTTCCTCAGACACATGAAGAAACCCTTGGGATCCCATGGGTTCATTCCGGTCGGAGATGAAAGGGAAGAATTCATCAGCGCTCTGCTCCAGAGCGTTGCCTCGAGCTGCCCCGCCTCATTCGCGGCCCGTCTTCCTTGGCCAAACGCCCGCGCATCTTCAGGTTGCAACAAGATCTCCTCCGCCACAACGCCCGAGTGTCACGGTGTAGGGGAGCCCAGTGACTTGGGGTGTCGACTTTCCAGGTGCACTGACACTGGTGTTGGAGAGTCCAACGTGTGACCCCAGCGAAGGGATCCCAAGCTGGTTGGAGAACTGCAGATCCATCCAAAAGCATTCAAACAAGATCAGGCAGCTTCCTCCTTCCATGTGTGGCAGATGTTGTTTTCCTTTATGCTTTTGCGCCATGACGCATGCTGGAGTGTCAGACAACCGATCCCTTTCCCCGGGACCTCTCTGCCCAACCTCTGTGCCCCAGCTTTTCAAGCCTGGAAGGATCTATTGTCCAACCTGCCCACATGTGTGGCCCGAAGACCTTCTGGGCCCGGACGGATTTCACCCTCCGTCGTTGGGGCCAGGGGGCCAGGGACGTTAGACCTACTGTCCATGGAGGGGGGTACGTCGGAGTATAGTCATAGGAGTCTATATGACATAGGAGTAATTAGTCATGGGAGTAGCGTCTGTTCTCTTCCCACAGCTTTCACTCTTCCTCCCTGTGAGGCTTCCAAGTCAGACCAGTACCAGTGCGTTGCTCCAGCGGTGCCTTGGCAGACGCCCGCAAAAATTGGATCCGGCCCGGCCAAATACAACTTCTTTGGGGAGGATTGGGGACACTCCCACTGAAATCCAACAGGTGACTTGTGTGGCAGTGGTGGGCTCTCCCACCTTCTTTGTTTAGTGTGATGAAGTGATCCTGTGTCTTCTGAGTCGGGAGCGTAGGCTGCAAGGATGGTGCAACAGGTGGAACCGGTGACTTCACCGGTTTCCAGGGAGCTCCCTCTATCGCGAAGGACAAAAAAAACGGCGGGGACCCAACACGGCGGGAGGATCATGGGTGGACATAGGCGCCAACACGTCCGCGTCGGCGATGGGTGGAGGGGTTAGATGGCCTGAGAACCACGGAGAACCACAGGACATCCACGATTTGTTCTCCGTGGCCTGTGGAACCTTCTCAGGGTGGCCAGCCAAGATCATCAGAACCACAGGCCATCCAAGAAGCACCGTCCCTGTGGAACCTTCTCAGGTGCTCCTGACCTGGATCTCTTGCTTCTCTCAGCTGAAGGGCTCTGCAGGGTCTTTTCTGAGAGTTCAAGGGCTCGACTCGACAGAACGTGTGACCAGCAGTTAGACAGCTGTTGTCTGCCCCACATGCGATGTTGACATAGGCTGGAGGGGACCGTGACGGCTTTTCCATCCACCAATGGATTCCATCCACCATTTGTCAACGAATGAATTGCTCCTCCATCCATCAACCCAGGCATCCCCCTTTTCCCTTCAGTGCCCCAAAGCGCAGCTGATTCAGGCTGTCTTCCCAGGCGCCGTCCGACAGCGCCAGGCCAGGGTCTGCCGGGTGGATGGTCAAGGGCGAGATGAATGCTGCCAGCTTCATCCCAATATGAACGCGTAATCACTCAAACAGTTCCTGTATACAATTCGCCGCTGGAGCAGCGCGGCGAAGCTGTGGCTAAGGGGGGAAGAGTTTCTTTTTGGCCCAAGCTCCTCTTCTTCCAACAGCACTCTTGGAGGGTCGCGAGGAACAACCGGGGGGATGGGTCAAAACCAGACCTTGGTTAACCTGGAAGGTCGAGCTCGATGACATGACCCAGGCTCCTGTTTTTGACGAGCCATCCCCGTGTTCATGGTGCAAAAGGTTCAAAAAGCTGTAAAATAAGGCAATGGAAGTCAAGCATCATAAAGCAATGAATCACTGGACTGAATACTCCATGGGACTGCCAAGTCGGACTGCCGCCCCATGAACCCCCCAGTCAACCACCCCTGGCCTTTTCTCGGTACTCCGACATGGCAGTCCCAGACAGGTCCGTGTCTGGGTTGAAGATCCTCTTACCTGGACCCTCCGTTTTCGGGGTGTCCTGGCTGGATCTACCCCGCACGGATCCGGCCGTTCGGCTTCCTGTCGGGGTGTTCACTCACGTGGGTGACTCCGAACTCGACGGATTTCGTCGATGACCGCCCAGCCGGTCTGGAACCATCCAGACGGAACGATCGAAGAGGTGGAACGTGGAGACGCTTGATGGTCTAACGATCCGACATGGATTTGGGCAAAGGCGGTGTGGCGACATGGAAGCTGGAAATCGAATCAAGAGTCCAAAAAGATTCTCTTGAAACTTGAGAGCAACATTCTTGGATTTTGTCATGTGTCATGATGATTTTGAGCGTTCACCAATCAGTCCACGACCGACACCAGAAAAGGTTTCTAAGGCATTTCTTTGAAGGTGTCACCCTCGAGTTTCAGACTGATGATCACCAAGAAGTTGATTCTATAGTATTCTTCTGTGAACTTGAGTCCCAATAACCCTTTTCAGCTTCTTCTATACCCTTCCAAGTGGTTAGGTACGCCGAAGGGTGCCGAAGGGATCCGAACCGAAGGGTGTTGGTTTGTTTGTTGCTGCAGGGAGATAGCAATAGCTCCATCCTGGTGGTGGATGCTGGGGCACAAACAGTGGAAGAGGCCCGGGACCGTCCACCGCGCTGGTTTCGTACACCGTTTTCGGCTCTTTTTGGTGGCTTTCTTTCTTTTCGGAAGGGGACGAACATCTGCGGGACATATGAGGAATCAACCAGAAGCTGACTGCGCACCTTGGGCACGTTGCACCTTGGGCGGGTCGTTGGTGGCAGAGCAGCCCACGACGGAGATGGAAGAGCCGATCTCGATTGGGGACGGACTTTTCCGTCATCGATCTTTTCGAAGTCGATGACGGAAAAGATAGATCCGAGTGGATGGCCCAGTGGAAGACCCTGTGACCATTCGTTTTTCACCAAAGGATCGGATCAGGGTAGAGAGAAGGTCCGGAGGGTGTGAAGACCAGAGCCCTGCGACATCGCGCCAGACATCGCGCGGTCCAAAAGCTTTTAGATCTATTGGGTCAGTATTTGATTGCTGGAAGCAAGAAGCTCATCCACTGAAAACTGCACTGGCCTAAACGCTAAAGGCATTTGCTTCCACTGGAAGGAGCTGTTACAAATTCAAGAGTAGACTCCGGTTCTTCGAACACCACCACCTCGTGGACCAGATCGCATCCTCGGACGGATTTGTTCGGCGCGATGCCAACTGTGCCAACCGAACTCCAATCCAAGCTTTTTCACCTTGTTCTTTGACCCCCCAAAACACGTCGATGCTTCTTGGACCAACCGCCACGCGCTTCTCGCCTCGCGACGCTCGACGCGCGAGACGTCGGCAGGGCTCCGGTGGCCTTGGCATCGGTCTTTGGATGGTGGTGGCGGCCCGAACGCGCCGAACGCGCCGAAGAACAGTGGAACGGGTTTTCGGGAGTTTTGTCATCCTCAGTATATGATAGTAATAAGATAATTACTATTATCATTATTACTATTATTACTATTGTGTTTTTAAACCAACATCTCAAGACACAAGGAGAACAAAAGACCTGTACTAGGGTTTCGTGAGATTTTGATCTGGTCTCCATGTTCATCCTGGGAGAGGTTCCGACTGGTTCCGCTCTGGTCGCCGCCGACTTTGGAGGGTTGGTTTCGGCCGACATCTGAAGCAGCATGTGGACCACCTTCCAAAGACCAAGCGAACTGAAGCTAAACAGCAGCAAAAACAGGTAATTCTTGCATGTCTACCATGCGATTCTTTTGGAATGAGTTCTTCAAGCTTAGAGCCAGTGCCCGGGCTCTTCTCTACATTTTCAGTGGTTTGGTCCAACAAGAAGCACTTTGCCCCTTGTGAGAAAGCAGACATGGAAGGGCACAAGAAGTGGTTTTGCTGCTTGGCCGTGCTCAGCACACATCGAGGTGCTGGCCTTGGTGCTGGCCTGCCTGGTCTGCTGTGGAGGCAGCGACGATCTCAACGGGAAAAGAAGACGCAAGAGCACACCGTCCTTCCTTTTTTGGCGTGGTGGTGTGAAGCATGTTGAGTATCACAAGAAGCAGAACCCCCTAACCAACTCTTAAGATAGTTTTTTAAATTGTTTTTGTATGGTTTTGTTCTTGCCAGTTTGTCTTCTTTTTTTCCTCCAGCCCTTATTTTCCCCTCTTCAGATCCTGATGCCCGGTCCAAGCTAGAAAGGCTATCGCCGCCCTCGCCGCCCGCTCTGGCCATTCCGCCTGCTGGTCCGAAGTGATGTGGACCTCTTTTCGCTCGCACGCACACACCGTGGTGCACCATCCGATCGATCTACGCAACCGCTCCATCGCACGACTCGCGGAGAAACCCCCGTGCCCGGTGGAGGCTGCTGGTTCATGTCCCGCGAGAGGAAGACCAAGGGAGCCACGCGCACCGCCGGGGTGCGGGACGCCGGCCCATCGTGCGAGCTGGGCGGTCGGGTGGATGGCGGGGGACGACTGGATGGAGCTGGAGCCGGGGTTCGTTAAAGGAGATAGAATACGGAAGACATTTTTACATGTATTCATCAATATAGACCTGGATTTTCCCATTTATGCCAACATTCACTCGACTTGGTGAGGGGAACCCCTTGGAACATTCTGAGTGGAGCCTTTTTTCCCCATGTGTACCCGATCGTAATCATCACTTCGTCACAAAACCAGAGAAGCACCACACAATCAACCACCCGGTGGCCCCTACCTGCCAGATGTGGTCTTCAGACCATCTTCGGTGGCCTTGACCTACCACACAATCCATCACTTCGTCACCTGCCACTAAAAAGCTCTTCAGATGTGGGCCTGTGTACCCGGTACGCCTGTGTGACCCGGTCTATTCTGTGCGGCGGCGTGGACACGTGGTCGCTCCTGGGGGCGCCAGTGGCAGATGCCACTCGCCGCAGCGAACGATGCGTTGACTCCAAGAGAGGGCTCCATCTCTCTCCGTATTGAGGTGTCTATCTCCAAGAGCGATGGGAGTGATCTGGAACTTCAGGAGATGGGAGAGATGGGGATCAAGGGAGCCGGAGAAGATGGAGCTATGAACTTCAAAACATCTCTCAACACCTTCAGGAGATGGAGAAGATGTTGGGAGATCTTTGGAGGATCTACGGTAGGGAGTTCAGTGAGTTCAGGGATGGAGAGACCATCGGCCGATGTTTGCTCTATCTTGTTTGTGGAAGTGACATCAACTTGCGCAACATCTGTGTGCTTCGTTAGATTTGGGGGGCAACAGTAGGTTTCAAGAAGGATGCTTCTTTTATCTTATTTTCTTTGTGGGCGTAGGGTTGAACGAGTTTCTGTAGTTGATCGGCGAGAAGTTGACCTCAGAGGCTGTCCCTTCGACCCTCCTCTTTCGAAACACACCATCCCTCGGCTGTCCTTGGCATCGGAAACGATCTTGCGGGAAGGGGTGCCACACTTGGACTATGAGGGGGCCTCAAGTCAAAAGTGACTGAAGGAGGCATGTGCCCGGCGATCAGAAAATGACATGCAGTGCTCACGATACATGTTACGACCCTGCTCAGGTTTTTGGGACACTCGATCAATCCCCCCCCACCCAACGAAGTCACCCTGTTCAAGGAGGTGAATGTCACCACTTGAAACAGGTCTGTTTTTTCAACCGACCGCAGAAGAGAACCTGTCTTCTCCGGTAAAGTTCCCGGTGAAGTTTAGCTTTTACATGGCCCAAGCGACGAGAAGTTCCGTGTTCAAAAGGGAGAAATTCCGTGTTCAAAGGGTGGACACCCAAAGATTTGGAAGAACAACTCCCTGCCCCTCAGACTTCGTAGCTTCGTTTTCGGAGTGGGACTGGGGTGGGTGATGGTGGGAGTGGGTGGTGGGTGTTGGGAGTCGGCTGGTTCTTCTCAGGAAGCCCAACTCTGGAGCCGATCTAAGAGATCGATGGCACGGGCTTCAAACCCATGGCCCCAAAACGCCTCAGCCCCCCGGGCCCCCAAACAGCCCCCAAACAGCCCCCTGGAGGACGAAATTCTCCGTGGTGAAGTAGCATGGTGGAGTTCATTCCACGAAACCACCACGGAACCACCACGAAAGCACCACGAAAGCACCACCACCACCACCACTTACGGATTCCATGTCTTCCTACGTCAAGAACGTCAAGGCCCAGTGGAGCCAGACGGAGACAGTCGACTCGTCGACCGAGACGAAGACATGGTGGTGACGTGGCATGGCATGGGGTCCGACAAGGAGGACGACGTTCAAGGGGTTTTCCCACTACTTTCAAGGGCTGGATGGCATGGACTTTCCTCTAACTCAGGGTTTACCCACCTTCAATCTGAGTGAGTCAGAGTGCACCTGTACTTCTCCTGCGTGTGTTCGCAGGAGCCCTTCTCTGATGAGCCCCCAGCCGCTGGCACACGCACCGTGGCCAAGGCAGTGTTACGTTCTTTCGGTTTCGGAGTTGTGCGAAAGATGAGGAGGACAGGGGTGCCCATTCACTGAGGGTCCCAAAACCCACCCCGGCATGGAACTCCTGCAGTGTTTGTTTTTTCAATCCGTGTCTCAATGACTGGATTTTTCATTTGTTCCTCTTTGGGCGGATCCCCCCTTTAACAACATCAAACACATACAGCCAGATACCAACACAATTCATAACAATTCACCTCTGAGTTTGGTTCTTCCCAAAGAATTCACATTTTGAAGGAAGGGTGGGGCCAACCCCCCCAAAACCGCTGGCGATCCCCCCCTGAACCGCCCAGTGGTGAGGCAGCCGCGCCGTTGGCACCCATGATGCCCACGCCAGTGCCATTGACCTCCGGGTGAGGGAAGCTCAGGAGTGGGAGAAGGAGTCCAGGACCTCTGGAGTGGAGGTCGCCCCCCCCCCTCCAGCATTTTTCTTCAGGGGTATGTGCTGAAACGGAAGATGAGCTGTGAGATGTCGGGGAAAGATGTGAAGGGCAGAAAGTCTTGGAGATCAAGTCACCCAGATGGCAGAAGATGGCCATGGGTTTAAGGGAAGCTTCCTCATGTCACTAGGGTCTTTTGCATTTCCCAACAGTGAAGCGTGGGGGTCTTCAGCCATAGTAAAGACTTCGGAGCAGATCGGAGCAGGTTCCGGAGCAGATTCCTGATCAAGTTCCAGAGCAGGTTCCGGAGCAGGCCCCGGAGCAAGGAGATCTGAAGCACACCCTGGCCCCTGATGAGAGGTCAATAGACCACGTGGACTGAAGCCGCGAGACACAGGACTGGTCCCTCTCGGGAGGTTTTGTTTTTCCTGGAGCTGGTGTCCACACACACACACACACACACACACACACACACACACGTGAGCATGTCAAGCTTCAGGTTGGTCAACGTGTTCCAGGGAAGCCTTCTTCGCACTTTTGTCAACGGCAGAGGCCTACGAAGAAGAGTTGGCCGAAGACAAGGCTTGGCGGCTTGGACTCGCTCACCGTTTTGAGAGCAGTTATGTTCGGCTCCTACCGTCGAAGGCTTGCAGTGTTTAAGGCTTTGTGGTGCTTTGTGCATTCCATTGTATTCTTGTGTTGGCTTCATGTCTTGTCCAACGTGCTTGTAGCCCTTGAGTTTGCTTGCATTTTTCCAGGCATCCCAAGTTGCACAAGGACATAGGAAGCTCAGGCAAGCCAGGACCACTCCCCAAAAGTTTGGGCTGGCTTTGAGCAGGTATGTTGAGGGCGAGCTTTGAGCTGATGCGTATTCCAGCCCTTCATTGTCACCATCACTGGCCTGGTGCGGCATGTCGCTTCCAGGAGGCGTTGCGAGGTCGAGGTGATTGGACGCCTTGGCTCACAGATTGGGGAGGGCTGCTATGGCCGGGTGTACACACTATATTGGGAGGAACTTAAGCAGAGAAGCATCAGAGGTTCAGGCCTGTAACATCCTATTTGACTGTGCACTCCGCCCTGCACACAACCGTTTCAGGCCTTGTGCAAGGGTGGTGAGGGACCGAGGGTATGGCTGTATGAGTGACAAGCCGGATATGGATGACATATCGGGCGAAGCCTTCCCACAGAGCAAACATAGAGTGCTCCGCAAGTTGTGTCAAACGAATCAAGTTCTCTTGCTGCCGGGCTAAGCTGGAAATGAATATCCAGCAGTGCAAGGCCGGGGCTGGACGCATGCTTTGGTGCTTATATGTCACAAGAGACCTAGGGTCGCGCGCTGCCAATTTGTTTCTTCCATCTTCGTGCAACAGATGACCCACAATTAAAGCGACGAGAGTTTGACTATCCACGCTGTGGCGAGAGGGCCTAAACGTGCAGAGTTGGGTAACAATATATGATCTGGTGACCGTGTTCAGGGCTTTCTCCTTACCAATGGAAAGGTCTGCAAAGCAGCGCGTGGCACGAAGCGGCCAGGTCGGCCACAGCCTGCCAGGTAAACCACACCTTCATCCACATCTCGGAGGTGGATGCGGCTGAGCATCGGCGCCAAGTGTATTGTGTTGTTCCAAAGTGTTTGGAGAAGATGGCTGATTGTGTGGTCGACATCAAGTCGGGGAGAAAGGGTGTCCATTACCACGCCGACCAATTGGTTTTTCATGGTTTCTGACGCGTGCAACCACCCGTTCTCTTCCCCGCTCGCCGGCCAATTGTGCCTGAGTCACCCGAGAATTGTTCGGGAAATCAAGCATTGTTCCAGCAATTCTGGCCTTGTCTGTGAGCAATGGTTGGTAAAAGAGTTGCGCCCTTATGCGATCCTCCTCAAAGCTGAACCAGCAGTCTGATTTTCCTGAAGGGCGCCAAAAGAGATTAATTTTGCAGTTGAACTTTGTATGTAGTACAAGCTGTTGCCAACCTTCTGCAAAAGGGTAGGCAATTAGGTAAGCCAAATGCCCTTCGGCAGCATTATTTCTTTCAACAGCTTAGTTTGAGAATGAAGAACTCCAAGCCACATAAAAGAAGTGGAGCCGCGATGACGAATAATGTACGAAAAGAAGAGGAAAGAGAGAACAAAACACATATAATCATGGATTTTTCTTTCAACTGAATGATAGCAATCATATAGAATTAGTCTAAATGAAACTAAAACAGATAAAGTGTGACTAGCCAATGGCCTGTTATATAAATGAAAGAGTGGCGTCATGCAAAGTAAAACAAATAAAAGAAATCGAGCCGAATGGCGTCATGCAAAGTAAACAAATAAAAGAAATCGAGCCCGGGTGACGCTAGAAATGCAGGTCGGCGGGTCGGAGCGCGTCTCCGTATAGCAAAGTTAACTTGCTATGGTCATCGGACCGGCGTCGCCGGATTTAGGGGATGTGCGGTGGTCAAGTCATGTGTTTACAACTTGTCGGCGCATCAACTTGGCCAGGTCAAGTGGTCCTGAAGATCCACCGCAAAGATGGTCCATGCAGTGCGGGTAATGAGTGCTGCAATCCTTCTCCAAGTTTTCCGGCCTTTGTCTTGGCTTGCTAGAGAGGTTGGAAATGCATTTTGTAGAGCGACTTGTTGAGAGCCGTGTCTTCTCTGTACATTTTTTTGCTTTAACAGCGTAATTTTTTAAGGGCCTTTTTGTCTTGACATCAGCCCTTTCTATAGACTCAAAATCACTGCTCGCTGAATTATATATTACAAAATGGTTTGCGCAAGGCCTCCGCGAAACGTTCACAGGGATACGGTTTTTTGGACCTGTTGCCGCGACCCGACTGGAGTCTTAGGGTGCTATGATGTTGTGGGTTTTCCGTCGGATGGCCTAAAGTTTGCCTAGGCCCAGGCTTTTGTCAGGGGTGATTAGGGAAAGAAACCCTACCCAAAGAGTTGAGCAGACTTTTTGCCACCCTTGCTCAAAACACGGTTCCGGAGCAAGTTCCGGAGCAGGTTCCGGCGAAAGTGCCAGAGCAGTTTCCGGAGCAAGTTTCCGAGCAGGTTCCGGGAGCAGGTTCCGGAGCAAGTTCGGGAGCAGGTCATGGAGAAGGTTGTGGAGCAGGTTCCTGTGCAAGTGCTGGGGCAAGTTGTAGAGCAAGTTCCGGATCAGGTTCCAGAGCAGGTCCCCAGAAGGTCCTGGAGGAAGTGCTGGAGCTTGCGGTCCAAGTGCCGCACCAAGCTTGGCAATGATTTGCAGACACGCTGACATGTTGTTAAGGTGACATTGTCATGGCGTAGTGCATCATGTCATTCTGACATGTTGCCATTCCATCAGGTTGCTACGATGGCATAGTCTGCGGTGTCATGTCAACATGGAACCGTTTTGCAACTCTATCATACTAACTTGCAGACATGCTGTCATGCTAGCGTGCTGTGTTTGCTGGCGTGCTAAGCAAACTTCTTGTCACGATGACATGCTGAAGTGTTGTCACACCAAGTCACACCAACATGCTGACATGGTGTCATGATGGTGTGTTGACATTCTCACATGTTCTACAAAGTGGCTGTCGCACCGAGGTGTTCTCAGGGTGTCGCGCTCACATGCTGTCATGCTGGCACGCGACGGTGCGTTCTCGTTTCGGCGCTGTCATGCTTGCGCGTTTGTGGGCACACATATCGCCATGTGGTGATGTTTGCAAGGCGCATTGAGTAAACACCACGAATTTAAAATGTTCCTTTGCTTGGGTCAATCTTTTGGTGGGGGAAAGGAGTTCCAAGGTTTTGAACCTTCCACGCAGTTGGGGTCTCCACGATGGTCGCCCCCGTTGTCGTGAGCGCCTTTTTCGCGCTAAGAGCCTCCGTTGCGAGTGCTTTGATGCGACCAGAGGTATCAACGACTGGCGCCGGTTTCCGCCCAAGGCACGGCATGCCGGGGTTCAGGGTAGCAACCAAATTCCTTGGTTGATGGATCTTGCCAGGGTTCCGAGGTTCCATTCATGGCAACATTGGAAGCAACATGAAAGAGGAACATGGTTGCCAGGACGCCTTGACCAATTTATGGAGATTGGACCGATGGCGGTTCATCCTCCTGGGCCTTCAACACCGGCTGTGCTTCCTCCCCCCCTTCAACACCGGCGTTTTGGTTTTTACGCCTTCTCGCCGGTGAATGAGTGACCAGGCTTTTCAGCGTCGTCGGAGGCTGACTCGTCGCACAGATCGTCAGGAGAGACTCTTTTGGACCCGTCTCTTCAGACAAGTTCTTCGTTCCTGAAAAAAGAACACATCCGGTTCTGCGGTTCCAACCAGTTGGAGAGCTGAACATCCGCCGATGCAAGAGGTGAAACGAACCGGACAGAATGAGCTCTTCACATCAGTGGGCACACGGAAACGAGACGAGGAACACTCCAATGGTAATGTGGATGGCACCCACCGTGGTCACCCACGTGCTCTTCGGATTGAACGTGGTCATCTGGAAAGCAGAGGCCTTCATCCCTCTTTCAACCCCGAGATGATGAGTGAAACAGCTTTTCACTCCAACTGGAATGCGTTTCTCATCTCGCTGAGACTCTCCAAACTGTTTGACTAGTCTCTTCCACTCAGCACATGTCAAGCGTTTCTGGCCACGTGTTGAGACCTCCACAAGCACCAAGAGGCCAAGACACCTTTCTCTGGAAAACAGCTCGTCGAACTCGTACCCCAAGAGATCCACTCTCCCGCCGAGTGCGAGGAACCTGATTTATAAGAGATCCCTGAACAGCGCTAACACCGCAGCCGACCTGTAAGTGCCATTCCGCTTCTGCTCCTCAGCTGCGACGTAGACCCTTCTCCGGACTGTTCACGTCGTCGTCGCGTTGTTTCAGCCAGACTTCTGCAGGTTACATCGCACCGCAGGCGGGGCGGAACACCCGGAGGCGGTGTGGATCCATCGGCTTGATTGGAGTAGAGCGCTGGAAGTCGACTGACCAGGAAGCCGACGTGAATTCTTCGATCTTTTTCGGCATTTTGTCAGCCAGGGGCCAAAGGATTTACAATACATTTTTGGTTGAGTTTAGACCCCGTTCTTTTTCAGCTACGTACTTGTTGTAATTTGCGGGCATTGGTGAGGGGTTTCGCGTTTGGACCGGCCTGGTTCATGGTTCATTGGCTCAGGGAAATTCGGAAGACCTGAAGAATCTGATCAAAGAAATCAGTTGATCTGGTCAAGTCCTTTCGGCCATCGGTCAAGAACAGAGCAACAACTTTTCGATCTCGGTTTTTGGATGGTCTCGTCATTGACTGAGCCCAGCCCAATCACTTGAGTCGGATATGATTTTACAGGTTTCATCTACTCAGAATCTATACTCATTTGAGTCGCTCGAGTCTCAAAAAGGATGGAGCACGGCAGCACGTGTTTTTTCTCATCGAAGAAGACGGCGGGAGGGGCCCCAGGGCCGATGGTTCTTCTATCAGAGTCTGCTCGTCTCACCAGAAACATGCTCCCCCGGACAGCAGAAGGAGCTCAAGAAGGAACTCAATGCTGGCTTAGGGCATCCCCCCATCTTGATTGAACTATACTGTAGATCTCACATTCTGGCGCGACTGTCAGGCTGCGGCATCGACCTCAGCGCCTAGATTGCCTGCAGCGACCTCAGACATGGTGTGAGTGTGGCCAGACCGATTGTCGTTCTCTTTGACCAAACGGATCGAAGGGAGGTCACCTTTGACAAGTGAACGTCGAACCGAAGATGGAGACCGTCTCCACGAAGCACGGGGAGTTAAGGGAAGCACGGGGAAAAAGGGAGAGAGAGAGATTTGGAAGAGGGATGAGCAATACAGGGAAGGTCTTGAATATGAGGACTTCGATAACTCTCCGGGCTGGTGACATGTCGATGTTCAAGAAGTCACTCCAGCTTGAGGATGTACACTTCCGGATATCGCAAGCATATGCACAGTGCAACCTCGAAGCAAAGCGCAACCACGTTCTTCAGGATCAGATGGGGGGGCGACAAAAGGGAAGAAGTGAACCACCCACCCCTTTGATCCGCCAGGAGACTTGTTTCCTTTTTTTTCGGGATCTGATGGAGGGAGGTTTGTACTCGGCGAAGGTTCGGTAAGGTGGTCTTGCGGACCTGTGGTATCGCGGAGCGCGTCCACACCGATTCTCCCATCTCCGGGAGAGGTAGATAGTTGATGCAATTACACTCCCGAAAACTCACATGGACCCGGGTCCAATGGCCTCCTGGAAGATGGTTTTCCTCTACCAACCAACCAATGGTTTTCAGGGTCCATGGGATCGTCTTCCAGGGTGTATTTGATGAACTCCTGGATGAAATCAAGCCTCCAATCGGTCCCAGGGATGATACGGACCAATATTTCAAGTGTTGGCACCGTCGTTCTTCGACTGGTGCCGTTTTCAGGCCGCACCCCTGATGCCAGCGGCACGGTCCATGGCGCCGGCCTATTCAGCTGCAGCTTGGCAGGAAGATCATCGGCAGATCATGTAGATCATAAAGCCTCCCACATGAAGAGGTTTGTCAATATGGTCAATCCAACTGGTGGGGTGTACCCACCAAGTCCATACATCGTACACATATGAAGAGGCTGTTCAATCCAACTGGTGGGGCCTCATTTTAATCAAGTCTATCATCAGTCTATCTATCAGGGTGTGAACATCCTATTGGGGTGCTCCTTGGAAGGAGGCTTTGAAACTCTTGTGACGAAGGGTTGAGCAAGACGGAACCCCTTCCGAACCTGAACACAGAAACGAAGAAAAGACAGAGGTTTTTGGCCGAAAAGCGTTGGGCTTGGATTTGATCGACCCGCAGTTCCGGCCACGGAAAGGGAAGGACTGAAGGTTATTCAGAGACCCTTTTCGATCGAGCGTCACATTGTGACACCGACTCACGAGTCGAGTTGAGCAGATGGTCAGAGTTGACTTCAATCTCTTGGAACCCAATCGGACTCGGCAAGGACTGACCGGTTCAACCGGCGCGTTATCGGCAGCACCTGGTTCAGACCGAGGTCGGCGCTTGCATGCCCTGCCCAAGCGCGCTGGAGGACGCGCAGAGTCTGCGCCCATGCGGCCGAACGGAGTCTACATGCCTCCGGAGCCTGGAAATATAACCTCTACAAAGTGGTGGTTTTCCACCTCCATGCTGGTTGGAGTCTAAAAAGTTCCCACGGATACGTCACCTCAAAGACGGTGGCGTCTTCTTCGCACCGCACCGCCCCGTCCGGCGCGCGCTCGGCCCTACCGAGGAAGAACGGATTCACCTACCGTTACCAATGATCTTTTCTTTGGGGTAGGTGATGGAACTGGGGACGCCCCACTGAACTCCACTCCGAGCGCACAAAGGGTATCGATCCGTTTGAACATGCGAAACTCGGGATCCGACGTACGCGCCGCAGACGCGTACGTCGCTCTTCGCACCTGCGCACCTTCGAGCCGAGGGGAACACACCGCGCCCGACCTGTCGTCCACGGCGCGGAAGACCTGCCGACTCGGTACGGTCCAGGTGAAGGGACGTTCCTGTCGCCGCAGCCGAAGGGTTTCAGGGCTTCATCCGATCACAACTCGGGATCACAGACAGACTGAGTTCACTTGTAGACACTGTTTCTGTTTGGGTATTATAGTACTATTATATACTATAGTACTATATATCGGAAAAACGGAGTAAAACCGATCAAGTTTTTGACTTCTCTATCTCCTAAGAGGTCCCACACCCGTCTTTGACGTCTTGGAGTCTTGGACGGATGTGGGAACCAGGAGGCCTTCGACCGGCTGGACGTGAACCGGGACGGTGTGATTCAACGCTCGGAATGGGATGAGGCCATGCAGGCGGGTCAAGAGAGGGTGAGGAGAGGGCGAGGAGAGGAAGAGACGAGACGAAGTGCTGATGTTCTGAGTGCCTGAAGGTGTTTCAAACATGATGAATCCCCCTTGGTGGGAAGAATTTTTGTTAGCCAATCCCTGAGAAGCATGAACTTGGGCCATCTCTTGAGATAGTTTTGGGACAGTTTCACCAAAAGGGTGGAGGTGCGTGGGCAAAGGGCACTGTGAAGTGGCAGGGCACTGGGCAACTTGCGAAGGAAGGCGATGGGAGGCACTTGTGACGGCTGAATAGACTCAATAAGAGTTTGGTTATGACCCATCAGGAGTTGATGATTGGCCAATTCTGGGAATGATCCCGGCCATGAGAGGCATCGGGTGAAAAAACCCGCCCCCAAAGAATTGGGGACAGTCATGACTGGTGCAACTGAGACATACTGAGCAGTTGGAAGGTGTGCACCATAGACTAGTAGGCCCATTGTAGAGTGAAGACCATCGGGCGCAATTTGTTTTGGGGCTTCGCTGGATGGGATTTTGTGGGACACCCAAGATGAGTGATTGGCAGGCTCCTTTGGTGCAAGCACACCCTGCAGCTTCACAGGCGGATCGGCTAGACCAGGGGTTGTGGGCTTTGCATGGGTCCGAGTAATGTGACATAGATATCAAGGACAGAGTGAAGGCTATCCCACATCCTGAATGTGGTCGAAGTACTCACCCAGAGGCACTCTAGCACTCAGTGGTTTTGCCGCAAAGAACGTGCGCTGCGCAGAGATGATTTGATTCATGGTCATAGTCAGCACTTCTAGGATTCAGGCGCTTGCCACCCTCACCGAATTCCCTGTTGGGCATGCTTCCTCCGCGATGATTCTCGCACTGATCAGTGGGGGCCACCCATGGATCATGGATGGATACAGGGAACTCCAGGCGAAAAAACCCAGCAATCAAGTCCTCTGGAGCTGTCAGGAGTCCTGTTGAACAAGTCAAGTGAGGTAGCAAAATCTCCGAAGCGATGGGCTCTCAAAAGGAGATCCAACGACCATACCTGTGGGTTCTGCTTTCTGTGAGCCCTGAGGTAGCAAATTCTTGGTATTTTTCCCGCAGCACCCAAAAAGTTTAATTTCTGCATGGTCTTCTGTATTAGATAGGTGGCTCGAGTTCAGGACTTTCCCAAACTTCTTTGCCCCCAAATAGTCGAATTTGACTTCTATAGGGATTTCTGGAGAACCCACAAAAAGACACGGGACGGGGTTTCGGCTTCTCATTCCATGCGTGTTCCGTCCCTCTTTTCCACGGGAGACACATGTGGAGACTCCCGACGGTCAGCCGGGGCTTCCCGACTGAAGCTGAAGACCGATTCCTTGTCAGACTCTTTCAGGACTGGCGCTCCGCCTTCTTCCATGGCTGGGAGACCGCGCCGGGCGCGGGTGGCCTCCGGCCGATGATGGTGCCTTGGTTCCAGACGGAGAGGTGGCGATTGGGTGGGCGGAGGTTGACTGTGGAGATTCACGGGTGTTTACATAAAAAGTGTACAGGACATCTACACCAGGGGAGGAGGCTTTACAATCCATGTTTACATCAGGTGGCGATTTGCTGGTAAATTGAGGCCATGTGTGACCCATCTGGGCGGATCACGGGGCGGGATCACCCGGGCGGATCAATGTGCAGAAAGCCACGGGTTTTCCTGAGGACTCATTTTTTCATGAGGTGAAAGCACCCACCTGGCCTCAGGGTTCTTTTGGAACCTTTTGGAACGGGGTGCGAAGACCACCAGACCACATCCGGGTGGTCCTTTGTTCGGAACGCTGACACAGCAAACGGTCGTTTCCACAGGGCTCCTTAGCGAGAAGATCGTTCTGGAGCCTGGTCTTGCGCATTTAGATTCACTTATAGAGATTTCAACAAAGAACTCAATTGGAACCCGGAGGATTGATTGGTTCCTGATTCTTCACAGAACTCAATCCCTAAGGATCCAAGTACCCTCTAAGAAGGTTGGACTGGGGTGGGTGCCAGGAGGGTCCAAGGACCTTTTGAGGAGGTACGACTGGATCCCTAGGGAATTGCAACCAATTGCAGAAGAGGGTCCGACCACCACGACCTGGACGGTGTAGAGACGAAACGGAGAGGACGAGCGGGTCTTGGGGAGTTTCCAAGAGAGTTCATTGAAAAGCTTCTTGTGACGTTCGTAGCGAACCTTGCTCCTAACTAGTAGTGAACCTTGCTCCCAGTAGCTACGGCCAGGAGCCCCGTTCTACTAGCGTTCTTGCTCTTACTTCGTAGCGATGCCCGAAATGCTCCGTTCGTAGCTTATGTCATGTTACGTCGCCATGTTGCTTCCTGAAGCTCTGAGAAAGGGATGGTTCCAGTGACCCCCGTCACGCTGTTCGGTCTGAGACTTTGTCCTCTTTCAATAGGAGAAATCGAAGACTTGAGGACAGAGAAATGAAACAAGTGATGAAGAGCAAGAGGGCAGAAATGAATCCAACAAAAGATATCATGATGTTAAGCATCACCATCAAGCAACAAACATATCATCTTCATCAAGTCTCCCCTTTGTGGCACAAAATGACGCTCAGATCCAGTCTGCCGAGGCTGAGCCAGTGACATCACAAAGGGAATGAGGGGAGCGGTTTTTCTCGGCTGGAAGCTCCAAATGAAGGCCATGGTCCTTTGCAAACTCCTTTCCAAACCAGGAAGTCATTATCAGTCAAAAGGACAGATTCTGATCTTCAACGCAAACCAGGGGCTTGAAGGTCTACTGTGGCCATAAGAAGGAACGTCCAAGTGAAAGTCCTTGTGCCATTCGCCTTCAGCCGCCGTTTAGCCGCCTTCTTAGACCGCGCCACGCCAGAAACCAAGTCACACGTGGCGCAAAGTCACACGTGGTGTTTGTGGTCTCTGGCAGAACAGTCACGGATTGGTGCTCATTGGAGTTTAGGTGAATGTAAATGTGAATCTCCTTGAAATCGAGCCTGTTTGAGAGATGAACCCATCTGCAGGGCGACCTTCTTCTTTTTGTGTGCAGTGTAGAACCCTCCATGCCGCATGCATCATTGGGAAGAGTGCATGATCATCAGAAACTTACATCCTCCTTGTTGGTTCTTCTTTTCCAAGGTCGCTGATCGAGGGCCACCTGCAAAACCTTATAAAATCTTATAACCACCTGTTGTATCCTTGTTGTCCATGTTGCGAAAGAAATCTTTTGAAATATGACATCGACCGGGCTCGATATGCGGACTGCTATATATACCAATGGTCGTCTTCCGTTATGTGCTTTATTTCTTTTTGAGAAGACATGAGCCGGGGCAGCATACCTTTTCGGGCAGCTGGGTTTCGTGTTCAGATGCGTTGATCAGTGACAGTGACTGAGGACATGTGTCCAATCCTGAAATTCGCAGCGGCGACCAGCGACACGTCCAGCTCGTCCAGCGGGTAGGTCTGACCAGCCGAAGTGCTGTGAGTGCTGTGCCCAGCGAGGAGCAAGGCGTTTAAGGTCCGTATGTAAGGTCTAGGGTTGGTGGTGCGAGATGATGGAAAACCATGGAAAACCTCGGAGAGACTCTGCAGTGGAGAAGAAAGGACATGATCAGCTACTCTCACTACTGCTAACGCATAATCCAATCTATAATCAGCTACTCTCACTACTGCCAACGCATAATCAATCTGTAATCAGCTACTCTCACTATACTGCTAACGCATAATCCACTCTATATATACCGGACCAGTAGTATATTTTTTTGTATGTTTACATTTGTGGAGAAGAGAGGATCTGAAACCTGATGTTGTCTGCGAACATCGAGCTTTAGCAGGCGAACATGGTTTTGCAGAAGACATCTCATCCCCGGTGGTCGTTGGGTTTTGTGCAAGCCATAAGGAGGCGAAAGCCACAGCCCCCCAAACACATGGCCATGCGAAACCGTTGTGCGTGAAAGAGAGATCTGACCAAAACGGCCAATTGTAAGAAGAACACATCACGATTGCTTCCTCCTTTCTTGGGGCCTCCGCCTGTGACCCGAGACTTATCTTCGCCTTCATCGACTGTCCGACGCCTTTTGCTCCTTGCTGGGCAGAAAAAGCACACGCGACAATGAAGCGCGAGGAGCTTGAAAGGGCCCGGTGAGCTCGTAGTTTTTGGTGGCCCGCAATCCGAGGGGTGGGGGGTGTTGAAAGCTGGAGATGATCTACTTATTTCAGGGAGTTCACAGTGGCTATATATAATATGTCAAGAATAGTCTAGGACTTCTTTTACAGTAGGAAAAAACATAATCTTTGGACTTCGAATCGGCGTCTGAGGTTCTTCTTTGGAAGCTCTGAAGCTCAGGGCTATGAGCGATCCCGGACCAGGGCTATCCAGTTCTTCCATCATCTTCCCCATGCATGTGGGCCCTCAGTTTGGTGTATGTGGACCCCCATCTCAAAGACATCTTGCGGTGCCAGTGCCATCTACTCTGAAACGTCCTGGATCTTCCAACTATGCCAAATGTCTGCTTTTTCATCCATAAAGGTCAACCAAAAGGCAGACATTTGGCATAGTTGGAAGATCCATGTTTTCTCCATGTGAAGCAAGGCAGCGCGCTACTCTGACCGTTGTCGCCTTCGGTCAACAGGTCAAGTCCGGTCGTCCTCGTCCGGTCGGTCCTGGGTGGGTCTCGGTCACAGGGGCTGGGTACCCCTCTCGTGCCTGACCGCTCATCACGGAACTCGGGGCTGTTCTCACTATAGCTGGTATACCAGTGGTTTCAACGTCTAAAACCGACCGAACAAATCCCTGGTTCCTTATAATAGTGGGTTGCCTGAGATGCACTGGGGGATGTTTTCTCGGGACGGCGATGTCATGTCTTGGCTGGGACGGCGGTCTGCGGGAGAGCGGCGGCGGGGGGGGGGGTGGAACAAGGGCGCGTGAACGGGTCTCCGGTGGGCGCAAGAATGTCGTGTGTGTGACAGAAGTGGCCGTGGGTCAATAGGGGGAGCCTGCAGGGACCACCGAGAAATGAACAGACAGGACGGGTCCTACCAGGATTTCGGGCTCCGGGTTTTGACCCGCCAAGTGAGGGCTCCGTGCCTGGACATGGTGCTCTTTCGCTTTCGAAGTCGAGTCATTCCATGTGCGTGGAGACCAACAACTGAGATCGACAGAAAGTGGAACCCTCCGGGCTCGGTGGCCCCACTGACTGGAGCACCTGGACAAGTAACACATGGTGCCTGGCCATTTTTAGAATCGTTTTCAATTATATAACCCAGACACTCCATGGGACTGCCATATATGCCTACATTGACCCCCAAAACCACCACCCCAACTGATCGGTAAATATACCAGTCCCATGGAGTGTCTGGACTGCAGCTCCTTTTTTTGGGTCGTTTCTTTTTTGGTCTGCAGAGTCTGAAGAGATGTCCGGTTTCATTTTGAGAGAATCACGTCAATCACGGGAAGGTTTGCACTTCGGGTCACTGCACGGGGAAAGAAATGGGCCAATTTGGCAAGCAATTCTTCTGTTCCCCAGCCGTGGCAAGCAAAGGTCTCTAAATGTTTCAAGTCTTGACAGGCTCCTAAGTTCAATCGATTCTGGTCTGACTATGTAGCGAAAGAATGCGAAAGACCATCAGGGAAACACCACCATCTCTCCTGGTGGTGGCGGACTGACGCCACAGCCATATCAAGGGCATGCCATCTTCCCCCCCGTGGCGGAAAAGGGTTAAACATACACCCTAGAAGGGTGTATCACCCCATATCACCCGGTATCACCTCATATCACCCGATCAACACGACCGTCCAGGTCCACCGGTGCGCGACGTGCGCGACGTGCGCGACGTGCGAGCGCAGCTACGTTGGATCAAGAAGCGACGGCGAGGTTCGCTGTTTGGACTTTAAGAAGCAAAGAACGAACCACTTCCAGCCCACCCACGCGAAGTGGGGGGCCCCAAGGACCCAGCCCAGATCCCCCCAAAAAGGATCGAACAGGTTCCCAACAAATCCACGGTTGCTTGTGACATGTATGTGCGAGAACATCCTGAATTCGATGAGTAGGGAACTTGTTGACATGGATAGAAGAAATCAGAGCCAGGCTTTGCAGACGTTTCTTGAAGCCACTCTTTATCAAGGTGTTTTTCCTTCCAAATGTGCAGAGGGTCTAGCGGCTCGGCTCGTAGAAGTCCACACTTCGTTCATCGAGGCCAGGCCGTGTAGCATCCACACTGGGCTTCCACAAGCCAGAAGCGTGGCCTTCATCCACCCGGCTCTAAAGGAGGCTGGGTGTAGAACTACGGCCCATCCCACTGCCAGACGAACAGGACTCCAGGACTCCAGTCCCACCCGCTGAACCCAATGGAAAGCGGAGATCCCAGGTTTAGATTGTACTACTTGGTGATAGGCTTGGGTCTAACATGCTGATGAAAACAGGATTTCTCAAGGCTTCGCAAGCCGCTACGAAGCCGGTTACGATCAGCTGTATGGACAGTCCGTCCTGTTTTCTTCACGCGCCAAGCGTCGAGAACCGTCGCCTGTTCTGCCCTGGATGGGACTCGGAGCTCCTCGGAGCTTCGGTTACCTGGTGCTTCTGCTCTGTCTGGCGGGGAGGCTCAGGATCGGATGGATCGGATGGATCGGAGCGATGGAGGGCCGCGGCCGTGGAGATGCTCCGATGTGTGCGGCACGTGCGTGTCGTGCGTGGACCAGCGATGGTGGAGATGCTCCGAATTGGGTGCAAGGATTGCGCAGGACGCCCCCGAGAAAGTCGTCGTAGTCGTGGATTCCCCTTGGAACTGGGAAACGTAGTAGTCATCGGGAGATGATGAAACAAACAGTGGCTAGGAGATGAAGACTTCATTGTTAATTCGCATCCAAGGGCCGTTTAGGAGACAGAAACTTTTCAGAGGTGTCTGATGCTTGCTCCGTGCTGGTGCTTTGCTCCGCTTGCTTGGTGAATGGCATGTGTCCTCGACTTCGGGGGTTGAGTCGAATCCAAAAAATTGAGACCACCACCAGGAGCCTCACTGCCAGGTCACCAATTGAGACCTGTTAGGGTCCAACAACCCTCAACTAACAGCCTGGCCAGGAGGGTGCTGGCAGAGACTGCTCTTTGGGTCGAAGAACCTGGAGCGTCCACCATCTGGCGCTTGAATACATCGACCGATCGGTCGAAGAACCGCTTCGCTGATGGTTTGCAGCCTTCCGTTAAAATTGCTCCGATGATGCTGGCTGGCTGCTGAAGGTGTTTGGAACCAGGATGAAGGGCATCCCACCCAAGAAATTCGAGTATTGTACCTTCTCAGGTACCGTGATTGGAGACATAGTTATTTAGGTTTGGTCCAGTCGTACCTTCGAACACCACCCTGAACAGAACTCACAGGTCGCCAGACTCGCCAGATTTCTCGCCAGACCTTTGGGGCATTTTCAAAAAGGTCTTAATCTTTTGGATTCAACTCCACGTGGAACGCCATAGATGGCATTTTACGCCCTTGGTTTGATTCTGTGGTTATGAAATGGGATGCCCAGCGCGTCGGGCCTTTTCAACCTTGAGCCAAAGTAAGACGAAAACACTCGTAGCGCTTGGCTTTCTACGAGGTGTGGTTGTACACTTTTTGATTTGTGCACTTCATGAATCACACTCCCCCCTGGCTTGGTTCAAGCCATTGAGAGCTAATCATCTGACTCGCTTGAGTCTTCACGAACCCTTGAGGTTCCAGAAAAACCGCGACGCGGCTCCCAAGGGTCATTTAACCTGGGCCTCACTGGCATCTGCGTAGACACCCCCATCCAAGTTGGCGTCTCCTGATCTTGGTCCTCAGCTGGTGGTAGTACAGGATCCGGTCCTCTGTAGATTTCTCGATTCGGGGGTGCCAAGTTGCTTCGCACCACCCTCCACCCTTGAGCGGTCATCTCGTCCAAGGTTGGCGGTTCTTCATCCTCACTGGCCAGAGTTCTCCTCCAGTCAGGTCTTTCTGCACTGCTCGACTCACTCTCCACCGGCCGGTTCTCCACAGGGGACCCCGCATCAACGGTCAAGTCCCGCATGAACGCCAGCCAATCATCCCGTACATCATCCTCCAGCGTAGTTCCATCATGTCCTCCAGGTCCTTGTGCCCAGTAGGCTGGGTCGTAGTCCCACCCTCTGTCAATTTCCTCACTCACTAAGGAGAGCTCTTGAGACTCTCCCGAGGTTCCCGAGCCTTCGACCTCGCCTCGCTGTTGATGTCCACGAAGCCCCTGCCCATAGCCACCAAGACCACTGCTGCTCATTCCCTCAGTCATCCTCGTATACTGAGCTCCGACGTAGTTTCCATAGGATCTGGTTCTGGTTCCTGACGATCCGGTCGGACATCTTGAGGCAACCCTTCAGCCACTGGACCATGTTCCGCAATGCCCGGCATTGGCGGTGGCCCGGAGGTCAATGAACTGCTCATCGATGAAGACGTCCGATCGCCCTGCCCTCTGGTAGTCGAGGAACTGGATGTCGAAGTCAAAGTCCCCGCTGTTGGGTCTGGATGAAGATCCCGAAAAAATGTGTATCCCACCCAGGCATCCCTCGCAGGTGGCTGCGTGTCTCTCCTCCAATCATCATCTCTGATCACCCTTTCTCCATGACACCACAACACGGTGATTCTCCGATCTTGAATGTGGCTACAATCCATGGGTGTTCGTCGATGGATTGGATGGAAAGGTCTCATTCTCTGCCTCACATGGTGCCTGACCCACCACCCTCCGGGAAGTCGGTCCCACCGGTCTTGACCCCTCGAAGGCATGGTAAATCTCCTCCAGGTCCAGGGTCGATCATAATCCACCGCTGGAGCCTCTCCAGTGGTCGTTGACGATGCCCCTCCAAGTTCTGCTGAATGTTCCCCTCTCAGAGCGGCCAATCGCGCCCTCTTAGGGTTGCCGCCATGGCTCACAACTCAGGGCTAGGTTCAGTGATGGGTTCCTCCTCCGACCCAACATCTTCCCCGGGGATTGAAGACCGTGCTCGTCCATAATGAAGCGACCATGCCAGTGTGGTTTTCAAATATCCCAACATGTGACTTCCATACTCCAAGACCCGCCTTGGTGTTCGGGTCACTTGTCTGCCCATCCAAGCCACTCCATAAGCCAGGTCAGGTCGGCTCCTCACTGACACCCACAGTAGTTCACCCACCACGGCCTGCGCCTTTCTCACGTCCTCCAACGTAACCTCCGCCTCCGGCTCTTCATCCGGCACCCCAGGAAAGGGCACTGTAGCAGGGGTCACTGAAGGATGCCTACTCAGGAGCTCTTGGATGTAAGCCTGTTGCCCCACATAGAGCCCACTGTCCTCATCTGCGGAACTCCATCTCAGCTCGAATCCACTAAACTTCGTCCATCTGTCGCTGTTGACCCACTCCGCTGGGCTGCACTTCCACTCCATCTCGATCCTGCTCAAGGCTCCCTTCACAATGTCCTTGGCACCAACGACAATGAAGTCATCCACATAGACCCCAATGAATCCCTTCGGAGGCGGTTCCTCCTGATCCAGTGGTCTTCTCTCAACAATCTTCCAAAGGTTAGGTTCCGGCGTCTCCCGAAGCTCCAAAGCCGCCCCTTCATGTTGCCATTGAAAGGATCTCATCAGCCGATTTCGATAGGTTGCCCAGTCGGCTGGCGAGGATCGAAGCCCATAGAGGGCGTGCTGCACCCGCCATAGCTCCCGAGGTCCAACAATGCCAGCTTCCACCAAAATGCGCGGCGGTTTCACCACCACCAATCGTCGACTGGAATCCTCCCTAGGTGCCAGAAGGAAAGCCGTCTTGACATCGCAAGTTGCGATTTCCCAGCTCATTGCCGCAGCTTTCCGAAGAAGGCATCGGATTGTTGTTCCGTCAGCTCCGCCAGCGTACAAGTTCTGGGACTCCTCCTTGCCTGAAGTTGCGGCTCCACTGCCATCCAGCGCTTCAAGCCGGTTACCACAGACCACAATGCGCGCTCGCTTCTTCCCATGTGGTGCCTTAATAGTTGGAACCAACATCCCAGGCGCTACCTCCATCGCCTCAAACAATGGATCCTTCTCCAACTCTTCCATAGTTGTCGGACTCAATGCCCGCGTTCCCTCAATCAATGACTGGTACTCATCCGTCATCGGGGGCACCCACGCCGCAAGCTCCTGTCGGACTCGTTGAAGAGGTACTGCATAGGTTTGCAACACCGCCGGAGGAGGAGCTCCAGGATCCTGCAGCTCCAATCCTGCTTCATTCTTCACCGCAGCCAACCTCACCGACTCCAGCTTACGATGTTGGTCCTCCAAATGATCTTCTTGCACCAGTAGTCCAGCCTCCAAAGCAGCCATCCATCGCCCTCTCTGACGGCCCTGCTCTTCTCCAATGGCCTGATGGCGCAACTCTTCACTCCACAACCTCTTCATGAGCAAGTGGGACCTCACCTCCATGGCGTGCCACTCCTCAGCTTGATCCCAAGAGCAGTTGGAGCCCTTCCATAGCCCTCCAGTCCGCCGCTCTCGGTAATCATCTACATACTCAAGGTTGCCACCACAGAAGCCACAGGAAATCTGGGTCGCCTCGACCAAGTCCAGCGTGCCTTCCACTGCTGCCTGCATGGAACTCATCACCACCCCACAGCCGCGAATATCTCTTGGGTTCTCAGTCGGGACCTGATGAGGATGCCTGGGCTGGAGGAGTCCGCAATCTCCACAACACACCATCGCCAGCTCCCCAAGGCACTCCCAGGCTCTCCACCCCGACTCATCCCCTTCCGACTCCGGCTCCGTTTCATCGACCACCTCATCGACATCCTCCTCATCATCCACAAACTCCAGGCCACCACCACTGAAGTCCCGCTCCAACTCCTGCAAGTAGTCCCTCAGCGGACCGGAGACCTCCAACTCCACGGCATCCACCTCTTCTTCATCATCTCCCCCGACCATTAACTCCATTGGATGATCAGTTGAGTCCATCATGCCATTCACATCCTCTCCAGGTTGCCATACCGATAAGGAGTTCAATGGAGTAGGTTCCGAATTTTCCAAAATTGGACTGCTCCCAGGGTCTATCACCGGTTCAGTGGGTTCAGTGGTCTCCCCCCCCAGCTCGTAGTACTCGAAGAGCTGGTTGGACTCCTGCATCAAAATGTCGAGCCACCACATCTTTTAGTGGGTGCGGGTCGAAGGACTGTTTTCCTGTCAGTCGATGTCTGATGCCCTTGTCCTTGAGGTCCACCTCCTGCAGCTCCAGTACCGCTTCCAAGGTTTTCGAAGGGGTCACCACCGTCCGAAGATGTTGAATTCTGTTCTGTTTGTCCTTGGCTACCCAACCAGATGACATCAACGGACTTGGTCCCAACACCTGCACTCTCTTGAACGGGTTGGTCAGCTCTCCCGTTTTGTGATGCCATCTCTTGGCTTTAGCCATGACCATCGATCCGAAGTTGACCATTGGCTTCGATCCCACTCCCAGCCTCTGAAGTTGTATGCGAAGTCGTTGAGTAGCGGCATGCCTCAGTGCGCATGGCCAGAGCGACGCCTCCACCTTGCTGGCGTGAAGAAGGAGCCTCATCCTTCGCTTGAGCTGCAGAAGCTCTGCCTCCACCCTGCCATTTGACTGGCTATCATCACCTGATGTCATCGTGTGGACCATCTCCCGGGCCTGAACCCACCTGGCCACAGCCTTTGTGAGGAAGGACTTCTCCCTGTCCGAATGCAGCCGACATGGCCGCACCCCCAACATCCTGTAGTGGGCATGCACCTTGGAGAGCGCCTGCACGATGTCCTCCACCCCTCGAGATTGCATCGGCTCTGCAATCGTGAGATTCTGTAGAGGAACCTCTTCCTGAGCTCGTTCCAGTGCCGCTTTCATGTTGAGCTCTATCACCTGCTCCTCGGTCGCCATCTCTACGTCTTCCTTCTCCTCCTCAATCTCCACCACATCCTTGACCTCCGCCTCATGGTCCAGCGGTTCTTCTGGTGCCCCAGCTAGATCCTTCGCAATCGGCACCGGGATTGTCGCCACCATCACATACTTGCACCACTGGTTTAACCCAAGGTCTCGCCCCTGCTCAAACGGACCCATGATGTCCACCGCCATCACAAAGGCAGACGAGGCGTTTCTGGATGTGGGCTGGAGAACCCCATCGCTTCCACACAATCCCGACAATCTCTCCTGTAGGGAACGTGCTCCTGCTTGATGTGCCTCTTCCATTCCTCAACATCCATCTTGGCCAATCCAATGTGGGCCCTCCCCCCAAACCGAAGGTTCAAGGCCAACCCAATGGCCTTCACCAGACCACTGGACCATCGTGCCCACGACCGAGATGCTCTCATCCTTTCCGGTAGCCCTCCCTCCACCGGGTCACCATTCTCCTCAACAATGGCCATTCAAAGAACGATGGATGATCGTGCCCTGTTTCAACTCCATCTCCCACATAGCTGGCAGGGTCCTGCGGAGATTCCAGTAGAAATGCCACCGGATCAGATCCTTCCCGATGTTCCTCCGCAAGATGCCACAGCCCTACCTGCTTCACCACCAGTGCGGAATCCCCTCGCACTTGTTCACGCTCCCGGGCAGTCAGCCCTTCCAGACCCCAGCGATCAGCGCCACGGCCTCTCACCCTTCTCGGTCCTGGTGGCCCCCTGCACCTCAATCTGCTTGTAGTACGGCAAGGCGGGCCGCCAACCACTCCCTTCACCTTCCCGGATCGACTGCCTGCTCCACCACCCAAGGCCTTGATTGTCGGTTGAGCTCCCGCTACTGGTTGTAGGACTGCCCCCGAACTGGTAGTTTTGGCTGACGATGGATGCGGCATAGTCAACGCCAAATCCTCCGCCTCCGCCTGGAGAAACTCCGCAAACTCCTTGGCGGTGGTCAGCGTGGGCCTCCGATCAACCTCAAGTTCCTGCCGAGCTGCTGCAATCCTGAATCCCACTTGGCTTCCTCCATGCTTCGTGAGGTTCTCGGCAACCTTGGACAAAGCCTGAATCAAGACCATCGAGTCCGGGATCGCCACATGCAGTTCTTCGGCTCGACAAATCCACCTGCGCCACGTTCGAATGGCGCCCAGTGTGTCCTGTATAGAGCTGCCGCACTTCACCTCCGTCAGGCTGCGCAACAGATTACCCCTCTCTGCATTTCCACCAGGTTGGTAGATGGTGAAGAGCTTGTACAAAATCGCCTGAGTAGCCACCCTTCGACTTGCCACAATGTCCTTCCTCACCGGTTCCGGAAGCGCAGCCAGCAAAGTCGAGCTCGCCCGCTGATCCAGTCGTTGGAACCGTGGGGACACCTGCTCCTCCACCTTAATCCTCAACCGCCCCAATGGCGTCGCCAACAGCCATTCATTGTATTTCACCTCCACCTCTCGCTGCACCCAATCCCAAAACTCCCTCGACGACGTACTGAGGTCTCCCATCAGCGGAGAAATCACCGTCAGCCAGTCCCCAAAGAGCAGGGCCGCATTCTCAGTTGAAGGTGATGGCAACTGTGGCAACTCCAAGTTCCGCATTGCCTCAGGCAGTGCAGCTGTCACCGACTCCAGCGGCTTCATCACATTCGCCGCCGCATTCAACCCACTTCCATGACCTCGAAGATCGTGTACTACTCCTCAGGTGCTCCACCAGGCTTAGCATTCTCTCCCATCGGCTCTTGAGGTCCTTCAGCTTTCGCACTCGGCACCGACGTAAACGATGCTGAATCTCCAGCGTCCGTCATCTTCTTCACTTCCCGAGCAAAGGTCTCCTCGGCCTCCCTCAAGATACGTTCTCGAAGACGTTCAACTTGTCCCAACCCCGGACTTGGCGCCGGAGGTTGGCCTCTAGTCACCTCAGATTCCCGAACATGTGCCTCACCCTTGGCCATTTGCTGCACTGAAGCGCTCCAGAAGGGATTCACTGTCCCCAAGGGTCCCACCGGAGTGGTAGGATAGGGCTCCAGCACCCGAGGATGTAGGTCATCACGTCCCGCTCCAGCCATGTAAGGTGAAGCTCCCATGCGCTCCATTTCAACTCCGCTCTGTCGCAGAGGAGTGCCCGCCGCCAGCCCGTGCCCTGGGAAAACTCCACATCCGGTACCGGCATGACCTCCCTGATCACCGGGCCGAAGAAGAGGATCAAGTAGGGTCGGCTGGGAACTTGGCCTTTGAAGAGCAAGTTGCAACACTTCAAATGACTGGCGAACTGCCTCCTGCAAATGCCCAAGCCCCATCGCCTGGCCTCTTGGGTCATTCACCAACTGTCGAACCTCTTGTTGTCCTTGGTGACCACTCGATGCAGCCACCATCGGAGGGCCTCCCTGGCCCGATTCCACCACCGCCGCGCCGCCCAGCCGTTTCATCTCAGCTGCCCTCACAGGGACTGATTGCGCCCTCATGGCTCTGCCCTGCATCTCCTCCTCGATGAGCGCAGTGGATCTGCCGCCTCCTTCCGCTCGCGGGATCGCAGCTGCCGGCGTCGACGCTGTTCCATGGGGACCAACACTTCCCTGTCCTCGTGACAGCGGAAGGTGGACTTGGAAAATGAAAAAAGTCACTTTGGGCTCATAACCTGTGGTTATGAAATGGGATGCCCAGCGCGTCGGGCCTTTTCAACCTTGAGCCAAAGTAAGACGAAAACACTCGTAGCGCTTGGCTTTCTACGAGGTGTGGTTGTACACTTTTTGCACAGATTCATAGAGGGGATTAGCCCGGTCGCAACCAATAGCTACCATTTATTTGGATCTACACACAGACCAAACTGACCCCTCCCTTTCCACGCCCCGGACGTCGACCCACGGACGTCCGATCCTTTTGGCTTCGCCCGTCCCCCCGGAGGCCTTCCCCGTGCGCGGTGCGGGTCTCCCGCCCGACGTGGAGCCGCAAGCGTCGCGCGCAGGGTGTTGGGTTTGGGGTGGGAAGCGTCTCGCAAGGGTTTTTGGGGTTCCCGCTAGGGAGAGGAGGGGTCGAAAGAAGAGACGGTGCTTTTTCGGAGGTTGAAGACCTCTTTGTGCCGAAGAACGACTCAGAAACCGCCTTCGGTGCTCCCGTTTTCGGTGCCTCTCCGAAGACTCGTCGCTGGTTGCTCGGTGCTTCTGCGAAGACTCCAAGATCCCGATCTGCACCGTTCCGTTCGACGTCGTTCGGTTCGACGTCGTTCGCCTCTGGACCACCGATCCGCCACCGGCTCCTCGTCCGACGGAATGCGTGTGACGACGCACGCCTTCGGTGAGGACCTGGTTGCCGCGCTCGGCTGTGGCGTGACGCGACCGTGTTCCGAAGGTGACGGATCCGTCGGATGGATCCGATCGGCTATGAATTCGGTTCGTTTGAATGCAAGGTGGGTTTAGACTGGGGAGGTTTCCACCTGGACGATGCGACCTGGGAGGTTTCAACCTTCACTTAGCCGGATCCACATACCGAACCTGCAGAGTGAGCACGAGTATGGAAACTGATCGGCTCGGTTCCAGGTCTAAGGACCTGAGAAGGCGGTGGATCCATAGGGTTAAACTTATAGTGAAACCCAGTGCATCCCAGGCAACCCACGTCTAGCTGGGAACCAGGGATTCGGAACCGGTCTATGGTTTTAGTCGAACTGGAACCAAACTGGTTACCAGCGACATCATGGTTTGCCTGGATGCTGTGGGAAAGTCTACATAGCTCCAGTGGTCTTCCTCTTCGAATTTCAACCCTCATTCCAAGCCTCCGCCTCCCTCCGCCTCCCCTCGGCCGCCTTTGAATCCGACTCACAGGGCCGATATCCCAGACACGACCCGAAGAAGGGACTGCCATGTCGGACTGCTGAGAAAAGGCCAGGGGTGGTGGTGCCATTCGGGTCTGTCTATAGGGCGGCAGTCCGACGACTGGCAGTCCCAGACAGGTCGGTCGTGTCTGGCTATTAGACCAACAGTTCTTCTCCGTTTTGTTGTTTCTAACAGCGATGACCTCCATGCGGCCGACCAGACTCCCCGACCGTCGCGACCGACCCGACCCCCCGACCCCCAGGAGCAGCAGCTGGGCGACGCGGCCCAGCGCGTCCTTCAGAGCATCCAACGCTTCGATCGGCCCCTTCGGATGCGGAGGAGAGTTCGGGTGGAGCGGACGGGTTTGGTGGTCTGGTGGGACCTCGCCCACTTCCATGGCTCTAACCGGTGGTGCAACATGGTGTAACCGGTGTCAGATCCAAGATCATTCAATCAGATTTAGTTTTTGTGGCTTCCCTTTTTTCCGTTTGGTCCGGGTTCTTTCGACGTGGGCGAGGTGAGGGAAGTGTGTTTGGCGCTTCAAGACTGGTTTAGACATGGCTGTTTTTCACCAAGTGGGTAAAGATGGGTAAGCAAAACTCAGGAACATCAGTAGTAGGATTGACAAGTTCTAGAGGTGTTTAGACCCCAAGTTTTTGGAACAAACCAATTTCCTCCATGCATATCTGAATCACATGGATGCACGTGCATGGCTACTGAGTCCGCATGGGGCAGGGGGAGTTGTCTTGTTCTAGACCCCTGGTATAGCTGGGGCGGGCCTTGTTTCAGCCGGTTTCAGGCGCCCTAGAGATGAATATGATAGGTGCTTGCCAGATTGCACACATGGTTTTATTGGCCACCGTGAATAAACGTTTTGACTCTGGCTTCTTTAAAGGTTGAACTAGTGTATATAGCCGCTAGCCAGCTCACTTACTAATATAGAAAATCATACAACAGGCAGTTAAAAGACCACGATGTCAATTAGCCCACCTTCGAAATCGTTCAGAGATGTTTTTCTTGGTTGGGACTTTCGCACTACCACGAATGAACTGGTTGATAGGTTGATGTGACTCTTTAGACTGACTCCATAGGTCTGGAAGCAATGTTGAACCGAGCGCGGTAGGCTTGACTGGTTGGGCTTGAGTTGTATACTACAGCCTTTCTTGTCGGACTCTAGAGGGGGATGCTGTAACTGCTGTAACTGAGGGGATCCTGTCGGGATCTACAGGGGATAGTTCTACTGGATGCCCCACATGTTTCAGCTCATTTCGACTAGAGTCACTAGAGGCAGAGGGAATCCTTTTGGCTTTGCCATGGGGCATCCCAATCCAGCTGCACTCCTATGCTAAAAGGTTGCTTTGTAGGTGCCCCAAGGGAGTAGCTTCAGGATTCCGCGAAAAGATTTGAAGCCACCGCCTGCTATCCACAGTTCAATCTAATTGCTATCCACGACTAGAAACTGTTGGCCATCCGGTCTACGAAGTCCACAAGTCCCGACGCGCCTTCCCCCCGAGGCTGCGGCGGGACTTGGCTTCTGCGTCAAGTTCCACCGTCGCGCGCTTGGTGGCAGGCGGGGAGGTTGCTGTGTGGCTGGGAGGAAAGTACCAACAGAGGTTTTTCAGAACTCACCCAGACACGACCTGTCTGGGACTGCCATGTCGGACTGCCGATCACTTGGGGTCCGGGGTGGTGGTGCCAGGGGGGTCTTGGCAGGGACTCAGGTCGTGAACCAGTTCGACCATCCCCGGATCTGGGTACCCCAGGTAGCTCGGGTCCTTTGGTCCCGGTCACTGAATACCTCTTTTGGTATGGCTGTTGCTGTGCTGTCGCGGTGCTGGTGTGGCCATGGTTGTTGCTGCTGCTGCGCAGTGACTTGGCTCACTCACCGAGACTGACTTACCAATCGTAGACTCTTGATTAATAAACCCTTCATGTATGCAATATGAAGAGGATTTTCCAATTCAAATTTGCGGGTTGTTAATCCAGAAGAAGTGAATGCCGCAGACCGACTCACCAAGTAGGCAACCAACGGACGACGAAACAAGCATGCCGGCTGCTCACAAACTGCTCGGAAGATAGGGAGGGCGGTTTGATCCTCATTGGACTTACAGTGGTTTAAGAGTAGATGGCACCAACTCCCAAATCATCCTTTAGATGGTCCATATAAACCACCAAACTTGGGGATTGTGCCATCTACTCTCAATCCACCATTACATGAAGATTCTTCTCTCTCAGTTCGCTCGAGAGCAAATCTGCACCCCCAAATAGTCAAGCTGATGTGCGGAACATGGATGTCCTACCAGATAGCTTAGTGTCGCTAGGAAGATGAGACAAAGAGAGGAAACCTCAAACCAAACAATACTGCAAACATCAACCCCTCTTAATAACACCAAAATGGGAGAAGTCAACTCCAATCCTCCAAGAATCTCCTGTTGATCCCTTCTTTGGGGAACACCGGAAGACCTCAGTGTACGGATCCGGCAGGATCCGTCGCCCCAAAAGTACACGTTTTGCGCACCTTCCTCGATGTCTTTGGGCCGCCGCCTTGCTGCCGTTTCGAGAAGGCCTCTCGCCCTTGGAGAAAGAGCTCTTAGAGGGCCGAGGCCGGAACCGACGAAGCCCGCGGACCGCGAAGACCGGGTGGGACGGCGTGACCGGGTCAACCCGACCGACGAACATGGCCGGACACGGGCTGAAGACCACAAGAACACGAAGAACCAATGGCTCATCTACCAGGCTGTAGATGGTCCGTGTAGTTTGGCAGGATTTCGAGGGTCGACCTTGGGCCAAGCGTTCAGAAAAACAGGGCGCACATCGTGACAATCCATTTTGGGTGAGCCTCACCTGCTCTATGATCTATAGACATCTATATATAGTACATCTATAGTTAAGTGTCAAGTTCTTTAATTAAGGTGCTTCTTGACTTAGGTCAAGTCCTTGCCCCGACCTTGCCCAGACCCCAGACCCCACGGTGCACTACAACCATCCCCCAGGTGCCTCAGCCGCCTTAGAGGAGCGCTTTCTGGCACTTCAAAGCGGCCTGGCTCAGTCCTCCGACACCTCCGCCACGCCGACACCTCCGCCCCCCTTCGCGAGATCGGCGTGCCGGGCACGGCACGGCGTGCCGGGGGGTGGCCAGGGGTGTCCTGCCCTCTCCGGTGACAGGCTCAGCTTCCGACCGGATCGACCCGGAACACGAGGACAGGTGTCGGTGGGTGTCGACGAATAGACCCTCCGTCCCCCACGATAAGGAGAGTGACAGGGCGGTCCCAGTTGCCCAGCGGTGCGACCGTGAACCACGGAACCTCAGGGGTGGAGAGAGGTCGAGGATAGGAGACACAAGATTAGATGCAGATGGAGAAAAGACGTGAGGCACTGCCATGGTCATGAAAGACCTTCGGAGACCTTCGCGGTCGTGATGGTCGTGGCTGGGGTTTGGACATGTTGAATCATGTGGAAGCTAGAGGTTGATTCTATCGAAGTCGGGAGCTCTTGACTCTTTGATGGAAGAAAAGACATGAATCTATCCCGTCGCAAAGTCGACCGAAGGATCCATGTACTGCAGCCTCTCATTCCGAGTGGTTTGTCCATGCGAATCCATGGCGAAGCCCACGTCACTTGACGTGCCCTAGATTCCTGGACAGAAAAACCAGGGGAGTTGGCCCCATCCACTTGAAAAGAACCAGGTGGACAAGGTGATTCCGGTGATTCGCAAGGGGAGCCTGGTTTGGATCTCTTAGGTGATCACCAATTTGGGACCCCGGAGCCACCCAGAGCGATGAAAGCTGGTCCAATAGTGAAGCGTGGCCCAATGGAGTCATTAACTTCATGATCTCAGAGGGCTAAGGGATCTTGTTCTCGACCGCTTCTTGACCTCTTCTTGACCGCTAAGTCCTCACCTCGAACGAAAAGGACTTCGCCCCCGCACCGCGCACGACGTCGGACGCCGTCGCCGACCACTCCGACCACTCCGACACTCTGGCTCGGCTCAGTGCGAAGAGATTCCCCCTCCGCCCGGCGCGCGTCGCGAACTTCGATCACGTGGAGCGCAGGACTGAGAGGGGGAGAGGGGACGGACTGAGGGACTGAGAAGGAGTGAGGCTCTTAGACTCCAAAGTTGCCATAGCTGCCATAGCTCAGTGCTGGAAGATGTTCAGCTGATGCCCTGAGTCCCCCACAGCTACCCGCGCTACCTACCATCTACTACGCTACGCTACGAATCGGATTGTTCCCCCACGGCACTGCAGCGCACGGAGAGACATCGGAGGTGCCCAGGAACCCGAAGGATCGGCGCTCGTTCCTCGCCAAGCAGATGAACGAACATCATGAACCCCTCCCCTTCCGGAAGATCACAGTGGTCACGAAAGGTAGCCCTTTAGGGGATACCTTGAGTTTGTCTTGCGAAGCAAGTGTTGGGACGTCCGGGTCTAATAATTGATCGCTCAATTCAGACCCCCCCTCGAATTGATTTTTCAATACAGACCCCCCTGCGCTTTCTTGGAATTGATTTTTCAATACAGACCCCCCCCCTCCCCCCCTCTAAAATCAATTCTCTCCTGGAGAACGTCTTCGTGAGCCTCTCATGATTTCAGGATAGTTGAAACCCTCTTGAAGAAAGAGTGAATATGAAATTCTAATATATTCTAATCACGAAAGGTGTTCCCCGAGGGGATACATACCTAGAGTTTGTTTTGTGAAGCACGTCAATTCTCTCCTGGGGAGCGTCTTCGTGAGCCTCTTATGGTTTCAGGATAGTTCAAATCCTATGATGTTCCGATTCAATGCTCACCGATGATCTGAGCCATGGGGCAAGTTTGTTTTCCTAAGAATCTTTTTGAACATTTCGAGAGCATATGTTTGAACATTTAGAGATATTTAGAGTGCATATGAACATATATTTACGACATGTCGCCTCCGAGGGGATAAATCACCATGTCGAACATTGCATTTTTGTTCCTGCCTCTCGCGTTCTCTTCTCTTCCCGCTGTCCTACCTTTCGTGTCTCCCTCCTGTCAAGTCGTTTTGACATCGTTTTCCGCAGTAGTCCACGTACTGGATTAATATCCATGCAAGTCCTCATTGCATCTCTTTTCATCATGTCATGGGGTTTCCCAGCAAAGCCTATTGTCCTCACGCAGACAAGACGTCTCACAACACCGAGACGTGGAAACGCAGTGATTTGATGCAGCTGCACGTCTCCAGGCCATGGCAACCGTGCCGGTGAACCCCAAGCCCTTCCTGAATGACCTCACGGGGAAGTTGGTGCGGTGTGGTGAGTGTTGCGTGGGGGGGGAAGTGGGAGAGCCACCGGGAGAGGGTTCATCACTGAGAATCACTGAGATCTTTCGGGTTTTGACTTGAAAGGAGACTCCTGATATACCCTGATGAACAACTTGAGCAGGAAGAAAACACGCAATGGGATTGAGAGGCATAAATTAAATATACTGAGTACTAGTGACTAACAGATTCAAGAAACATCTCTGCTGGTTGGACCATGCACATGTCATCTGCCACCTGTTGCTGCTAAGTGTGAACCGGAGGAGAGTTCATGTTGCTGTATGTCATCTGGCAATTCTGTAGCGTCCATCTACCAACAACTCCGCCATGTTGGAGGGTGGCCAAGTCATCAGCCCTTGGTGCTGAGTGTAAGCTGGAGGGGAATGGGATTGGAGGCCACCTGTGAAGAGGCTTGGGGGGTTGAAATATCAATCCCTATGTCTCCAGGGTTGGTATGACAAGAACCAACGAACTACCCAGCAGGCTGGGCCCGGAAACCAGCAGGCTGAGCATTTGCTGGACTATATATACTCTGTCTCTTGATGTCTCTTGTACACAGGGTGCACAGGGATCTTTACTACAACACCAGGTCAATTCTTGATCCATTTCACATACCATGCCTGTTTGGTTACCAGTTCAAAGGGGAGCAGGAATGGTTGAAGGTTCTATATAGAAGGTTTATGTGGTGATTGCTTGGGCACCAACTGGACGCTTTTCAAGACATGCTGACATGCTAACGACCAAGACCATTCGCAACTCAGAACTGGCATTCGTCAAAGGCAGTTCTGCCCTGTCGAACGCTGGAATTTCTGGTCTAGAGAATCTCTATAGCACTATGCATTTGAAGAGAGGGCACCCTCTTTTTCTGCTCACCGTGAATGTCAGCTGTGAATTTCTCACCAACACAGGGCCCGTTCCGTTTTTTTTCTTCTGAAAACACATCAACTCATAATCCCTAGGGCTCCAAGTACCTCCTCAGGTTCGGTATGACTGGACACCACCGAAACGAAACGGTTCGGTACGGAGCCCAGTGGCCACGCCACGTCGCTCGCCCTTGTGGAGCGGTCGTGACGCAACGGGTGACTGGCTGGTGGATTTCCGTAATCACACCACCCATGGTAAATACACCACCCATGGTAATACACTCCACCCATGGTAATACACCCATGGTCATTTGACTGTATTTACCTACATTGATCAGCTGGGGTGGATTTTTTGGGGATCAATGGGGTGGTGGTCAATACACGACCTGTCGACTGCCAAGTCGGACTGCCGATCCGGCGCCCCGGCTTCCACCACCCCAATGTACTTCGGCAGTCCTATGGCAGTCCCAGACAGGTCGCGTGGGGTAGGTAAATATTCCACACATGGAGTGTCAGCATGATGTTTGTAGCTGTAAATGAACATGAGAACACCCATCATCATATCGAAAATATCCATATGGAACAAGTACGTTTCGTCTACTGAGTATACTGACCATCCACCCCACCGCCGATCAATTTCAGGGGTTTTCTGGAAACCAACTCCTTCACATTGTTCTATGATGTTCTATCTGTACCAAACAAACTCCATGGACCAATCGATTCATATATCAAATCATCGAAGCGGTGGTGATTGTTCACAACGGTCACGGTCTTTCTGAAAGAAAGTCTGGACGATCAGAGAGTCAATTTGGGAAAACCGTCCACTTTTGGGGAAAGACATGGCTAGACATTGTTGGAGCCAACCGAAGCTCTTTTTGGTGTGTGTGAGCCAAGCCCGGGCTGGAGGCCAATTTAGCTCGTGTTGTGAGGGGAGGAGAGGTAGCCCTATTGAAAGTAGCGTAGCCGTAGCCTAGCCTTGGGCCAGTCCAGACAAAAGCAACCTACTAGCATGTCAGTGTGAGCAAAGATCTAGTCATCGACCCAACATGATGAGCCCAATTCCCAAACCTCTACCAGCCATCATCCAGCTTTCTAGGACCACCCACGAAAATACCTAGGTTCTCGAACATCTGCGACCAAGCAAACGCCCCTTCCGCAGGTGCTGACGAAGCTGAAATGGGGAATGGAGTATAAGGGCACTCTCAAGTGCGCCGACCTTCCCTTCCGGTGGGTGGGTGTGATGTGTCGATTCAGCCAGGGCCAGGAAAAGGATCAGTTGGGGACTTGTTCCACGCCAGAGGACATGTTTGGACCCTGAGTAGAGAAGACAATAGTTAGATAAGATAGTTCAGATGACTTCGTGGTAGTTTAAGATACAACCAATACAACTTAAGTGACAAGAAGTCTTTTCTCCTCTCTCTCTCTCTCTGCCGAACACCTTCCTCCCTCCTTCCCTCCTTCCCTCGATTCTTTCGGTCCTTTTGGCCCGTGCGATGTGAACACCGCCCGAACACCAACGCAGCATGAAGCCATGTTGGTTGAGGGAACGCAGTCGCTCGCCAATTGGACCATCCAACGACGCAGGTCTCGCCCAACCAACCAGGGAGTGAAAAGCAGGGTGTTTTTCGAGTCGGGAATGACACAGAGTGGCTGTGTCATCCTCGCCTCTGTGTGATGATGTGAAAAGAGACTTTGGACTGAATTATTGCAAGCCTGGAATGAGCTAAGAAAGCAAGGATAGACCTGTGTTCGAGGCTCGTTGAAGTTCTTTTCTTGTGCAATACGAATGACACGTGTACAATTGAACGTGAAACAGTCTCTATGTCTCTCTATGTCTCTCTCTGTCTCTATGGTGAACTCCCGCTGTTTAGTTCGCTCACCGTTCATGGTTTTGCTGTCTCGTTAAGCCAGTGCCGCAGTGCGAATCGCAGTGCGAATCGCAGTGCGAATCGCAGTGCGAATCGCAGTGCTTCGTGGTTCAGAGTGGGGCAAACATCTGAGCGAAGCGGGGGTTTTCAGGGTCACAGGCGGGGCTGCCGCGGAACGGGTGGAAGTCAGGTCGCCGCTGGAACGGCACGGGTCCCAAAGAATCAGTTGGAACAACATTAGGAAAGAGTTGGTTTGTTGTTTTTTTGAGGATTCTTCAGATCCTCCTCTTATGTGCCACGTGTGTTCATGTGGGGTGTACACTCCCAGGTGCAGGGACTAGAGTTGATGTCGACACAAACAGACTGCAGTGGATGTCTTTTCTTCGAGAAAACTGCTGAGGCTTGGTTTTTGTGCTGTGAATGTTTGCTGTTCTGCTTCATGTAGATATGTGAAACTCTCGGAGTTTTCCAAGAGAACTCTGTGAATTGGTCATTGTCAAACAACTCCACAGTGGAAGAAGACCCAGAGAATGACAGGAACCGCTCGCGCACAATTGAGTGAGGTTGCTAGTAGATTACTGGCAGCATTGGCCTCCAACCTAATAGCAATGGCCTCCAACCTACTAGCGATGGCCTCCAACCTAGAAGCAATGTCGTAGCGATGGCCTCCAGATAGATGTCCGGCAGGGATCTCATGGGATTTCCCTACCTCGAATGTGGAAGCAGAAACGTGGGAACTGGCCATGACTGCTTCTTTTCCTTTCCCTGTGGATCCCTTTGAATCGGAGAATCCGGGGTCCGCCATGCAGGTCACTAGAAGTTCGGCCTCACAAAAAGCTTTCACGGGATGCCGAAGTGGCAGACCGTTTCATCGAAATGGTACCAGAGATTCCAACAGAGGTAGCCAGTGACCTGAACTAGGACCCTAGTTCGGGGTACCGAGCTAGGACCCTAGTTCGGGGTACCGAGCTAGGATAGTCTAGTTCGGGTTCTTCAACCTCTGCTGGTTCTACTCCTTCAATCGGTGCTCCTCTATCGATTTCGACCATTGGGGCCGTCGACCTGACCCTCGCGGACCGGCAGCTCCAGGCGCCATGGCGTTCCTCGCGCGAGTGCTGCCACTGGCCCTAGTGCTGCAGACCGCAGCGCAGGTCGCGAGCACCGCGCCGGGCACGGCGCGGCGGCCGATCGTGACGACGGACCTGATCCATGGATGCCTGGTGCAGATGGGAGGAGGGAGCGATTGGAAGCCGTGGTGAGCGGTTGGATTCCAAATTGAGTTGGGAATTCGGAGGATGTCGAAACGAAGGGAAAGATATTTATATATATTATGCTAGGAAGGACGCTACTAGGTGGAGGCCATCGCTATTAGGTTGGAGGCTATCGCTCCGAAAGGAACTAAGGACACTACCTGGCTGTAGCCATTTTGCTTCTCAGCTGATAAAACATATGGTCATGGTGAGAATGTTTGCTGTGGATCCTGGGAGAATGGATTGGAGAACAGCTGGAGCCTCCAAAAAGCTTCTTGTCCTTTTTGCGCCAGAGGCTCATCAATGCTGGTGATTGACATAGTCGTTTGTTGCAAAAACGATTTGTAGCATGGCTGTCCAAATTGAATGGAAGACATCATGCACCGCATGCCATACACAGAACAGTGGGATACACAGTGTGCTTTGTGGTTGTTCCAGGTACCGATGTTGGGTGTACCTCTGTCTTCTGTGCCGTTTGAGAGGTCACGCACCGACCAGGAAGGACGCCTGTTTTGGATGACCATGACAAAGCCAGGATTCCCTGCATTGGTTTAAGGGGCGCTCGTCTACCGGAAACCCATGAAATTGTGGCGGTGAAAGCAAGGAATTTCCGATTTTCCCTAAGTAAGCCTGACCAAGCCTTCTTCGTTTGGTAGGCCACCGTGCCAGTGGTGCCAATGGCCAACTGCACCAATAGCGCCGACCGCTCCACTGACCAATGGCCTGGTGTCGAAACTGCGGGATCTGAAGCGCCAAGAATCCAACGGATTTCGAAGGCTGTGAAGCAGCAGCAGGAGCATGCACGCGCCTGGCTGGGTGGAGGAAGATTTTGCACCATCGACGACGCCAAGTTACACCGGCTGCCGCCGGCTACACCGACGACACCGGTTAATGCACTGGTTACACCGGCTACATCGACGACGCCTGCTACACCGGTTACACACTACCAGGCAACGTAATCAGCGTAACAATCGTAACGACAGCGTCATCAGCGAAACCACAGCAGAAGCAGCGTAACCAGTGTATCCAGCGCAGCCAGAGCGATCACCGCCGCCATGGTGACTGCCAGCATGCCAGCGCACCAGCGCGCGGTCATTCGGACACGCTTTGCCATGTCCCTCTGCATTTGACAAGGGAACACATTGGACCTTCATCCCCTTGTTGGGAAAAAAACAACGATTCGTGCTCCATTTTTTGATCTCCTATCGGTTCGGTTGTGCGGTCAGCCCGACCGGGATCCCAGATCGTGGCGTTTTAGGAACGGGAGAGCTTCTCTATGACCTCTACAGTGTGGCTGGGCACACCACTGGGCACAGGGTGGTGACCGTGGGATTGACCATGGTTCCTGGAGCTCGAACTCCTCTAAAGACCGGTGGAAACCATGTTTCTGATCAGAAAGGGATTTCTTATGATTCTTAATGATGTCATTGCGCTGTCCTGAGCACCAATTTCCGATGAGTCAGTGGTGATCAGGAGATGCTAGTGGGTGTGTCCTCAAGAATGACTTCCAGTTTCTTCCTGTATGTCGGGCTGTTATGTCACGTGATCTCCTTGATGGCAAGAGATCTCCTTGAGCAACATCGGTCATTCTGATGGTGTCTTCGTCCACACCGCCCAAGCCTCGTCACTCAACCGCTTCGCGTCGCTTCAGTCACTTAAAGAGACCCATCGCCTCCCAGAAAGCGGATCAAGCATGAGAGGATTGGGCTTTATGGTGTTGCACTCCACGAATCGTTGTTTGAACAACCCAGATGCGACCCGTTCGGCCCCGAATCCCTTGGAGGGGTCTGGGGTCGAAGCAATCCCTAGGTTTTGAGGGACCACGGGCGTCGTTCACGGAGCGTCTGGGACATGGATTTCTTCGGCAGTTCGAATCTGTGAGCCCCAGACAAACCAACTTGCAAGGATTGTGAAGTTCCAATGAAGGATGAAGGGACACTGTCCACGATGTGAGGCAGCTTACAACAAACTGCTGGTACACCACGTGGAGAAGCACAGCAAGACTGCCAGGAGACCCAGCCCTTGGGAGCAGCCAGTGGATGAAGGGGCAGCCGGATTTCCCGGGCCGGTCTTTCAGAGCAACTTAACTTAGCTCTTTACCCAAACCAATCCCACAGAACTGCAGGTGTTGCGCGAGGCTGCGCGTTCCGGCGTAGAGATTTTCTGAGGTCGAGTGGACCTCCGTGGACGGTCCACGCATTGTTCGACGACCGAAACGACGGAACGACGGGTGAAATCGAGTCAGAACTTTCCAGGTTGTTGAAACGCAGGCTGCATATAACTACATCAGATGGAATTACCAGTCAATTTGCTACGAACATGTTTTTCTTTAAAGAACTAGTCTAGGCATTCATGCCAAGGATTGGTACAAGATGTAGAAGAAGGCTTGACAATGGTACTGAACGCGGCGTAAACAACAACTGTGTTCAGCATGGAACCCACCTCCACATTCAACATTGAAGAAGAACACACCAGGAAACTGCAGCAGGCTGTCATCAATATAAGACCAATTGCCCAATGTAATCGACGACAGACTCATTGAAATACACCATGGAAGACTAAGAATGGAACCTGAAAACCACGTCGGGTTGTAGAGGAAAATGGTCCTCCTGGTCGGTCCATGCCATCAGGTTCCCTGTGAATCTTCTCGTTGTAGGGGTCTGCATTGAATGAGCCACCTCCTTACATCCTCCTGCTGCCTGGAAGTCGCTTCTTCCTCGGCTTCCGCGTGACCCAGCCGACCGCCCGCTGTTCCGCGCAGGTCAGGGACGTGATCGAGCCGATGATCCCTGAGGTCGGGGTCGCGGGGTCGCGGGGTCGCGGGGCGGTGACGGGGCCAAGCCACCCCGAATCGGCTGAAAGCAGTGATCTTCCTTCGGCTATGAGGCCAAGAGAGGTTAAGTGACCTGAACTAGGACCTTACTGGGGTACCGAACTGGGATAGTCTATAGGGTTCTTCAACCTCTGTTGGGGTGCATGGATCATATTCCCGCTACACCTCCAGTCCTCCGAAACGGTTCGCTAGGACTGGAGCGCTCCTGGCATCCACCCCGGGCCGTCCCAGGTTCTCAGGTACGACTGGAGGCCTAGGTATTGGTCCATTCATCAAGATTAGACAGTCATTGATCGTAAGTTGGAGCGCAAGCTTCCCCGGTAAGAATGCCGCCATTGAAGTGGAGAAGGATCCGAGAAAAACACGGAGAAGATGTGTCAAGGTTCGTCTCAACAGGACCCTGTTATAGAAGTGCATTTGTTCGTCTCCGCGGTGGCCAGCTAGGCACATCTTATTTGCAGTAACAGCAAACGGCGTGGTTCTCAAAGGCCATAGGTCAACACCTATACCCAGACACTCCATGTTGCCATATATGCCTACATTGGGGTGGTTTGGGGGGTCAATGTAGGCAGATGTGGCATATATGGAGTGCCTGGGATAGATGAACCAGGGCAACCAGAGCAGGTTCAATCTCTCCGCGAGCGCAGCCTGAGGATCCGGTTGGGGAGATCTGCAACAAGGTCGCCATCTTGGAAGGCATTTGAGGGGTACGGTATGAGGGGGATGCAGAATGGGGACCACCCAGAAGACCCTTGAATGATCTACCTTAGATCTACCTGATCTACCTCGACCAACGTGGTCATTGAAGGATCTATCTCATCTTCTCCCAGACCAGGGGAGTAGTTTCGATGTCTTTGCCATCTTCCTTCGTGGACCATACAATCATTGCGGTTCTTCGTTACAATGTCTCATCCTGCAGGACCAGCCGCTAGATTGTACAGTATGATTCAGTATGATAAAAACCGGGGTGGGTGGTGGCTGATGTTTTGGTCACATGATGTCGGGGCTCCAGGGCATTTCATGTTCCTCTGCTGCCTTCCGGGGCAATTGGCCTCTTCCAAGGTCGGGCTTCCCAAGGAACAGCTGTTGAAACACATGGATTCCGCATCCTCCTTGGCCAGCAGCGCCAGCGAACAAGCGCAGGCGGCACGGTGCGTTGGGCCTCCCGAAAATCGCCGCAATCCTCGCCCACACCGGTTTCTTCTCTGTTGGTTCGCCACGTAGGAAAAAAGACGCCTGTTTGATCTGTTTGTGCCGCCAAAGTCGATCGTTTGGCGTTCCGCCAACGAGTTGCACGGAGTCTGAATTTGAGTTCCACGTTCCTTCCTTGGTCTCCCGATCTCTCCCGTCGGAGATCCACCATTCCACTCCTTTTCCAGATCCCAATTCCCTTGCCACGTTGTTTGGAATCCTGAGTTGGGGGTGAACAGTTGCTCAAATTCCGTGAGAGCAAGACCTAGCAAGACACAGAGTGTTTGGTACAGTGTCTGGCAAAGGGGGGGCTTCGAGGCGGCAGCTCTTCACATCAGCGAACTCTTCGGTTTCGGTCGAAACGCTACATCAGCGAACTGCAGAGAGGGACGGGTGTCCCTTGTGTTCTGTCGAAGATCGGCGCGGCGGCGCGGAACAGATGTTGACCTTCAGCCCCAAGTAGAAACGTGTCCAGGATCAGTTTTGAGAGGTACCTGTTGGGAAAAAAGAAACCAGTCGAGTTGCAACGGGCATGACATAGTGGCAGGGAACGGAGATGCCACATCCAACACCAACTACTTAGCCAAGCTGGCTATCCTTTTGGGAGAAAGAGAGACCAAACGATAGCAAGGTGCCCTGTTGGTCCCTTTGCGCCCAACGAAATCCCCGCCTCATCGGAGAAGACACGACCGACAGCGAGAGCGGCCGCCAGGCGCACGGCTCCAAAGTCCACGGGCTGCTGTCACAAGGTGGCTTTTCTTGGGATGCCGTGGGATGCTGTGGATAGGTTTCCACAAAGGCACAGGAAGATGGTGAGGATCTGGAGTGGTACGTCGAATAGCTATTCTCAAATTCAGCTGCGGACGTAGCAAGGTTGGAGGCCATCGCAAGTAAGTAACAATGAAGCTGCTAGTAGCAAGGTAAATGACATTCTGATTCATGCCCGATGCTGAAACTCTAGGACCAGTCGTTCAACCCTGGCAGGGAGGTCTCTTCCGGATCCGTGACTCGTTGCGAAGCAAAACACATCACATCACCGGGGCCGACAGGGGGCCGGGGAGGGCAAGCAAGCATCAAGGATGGAGGAAGGTGTCCATGGGAGTGGTCGAGTAGTTACACGGACTCCACGTTCCACGTTCCATGGACGGACGGACGCCTTGGCCCCAGAGAAGACCAATTCAATCCACTAGAAGCAGGTGGTCCTTTTTTTCTTTACCTTCCATGGTGAAGTGTTCGTCAGGGTAGGTGAAACATCTTGGTCATGGTATATTTGGGAGACCGATCCGTTGTGACAGTTTGCCTCGGCTGGGTCGGGTCTCGCACTTCCAGGGAGTGGCAGTTCCTCAGTGTTCGGGCGGTGTCCCCTCGGCCTCGCATCGGTGACGCAGAATCTGCGCGCGCAGAAGCTCAGAGACCAAAGAACCAATGGCACCAGGACAATGTAAACACCAAGAACGGTTTTTCGATGCAAAAACCAGCCCTTGAGGTGCCTACTCGGCCTACTATCATGAACTAAGTCATTTGAAAAGTCTATTGCACAAAGAAGACACTTAACTTAATAAGTCAATTCGTTTCGTTTCACCCGTCCGTCGTATTGGCCGTATCGTATGATCCTCCTCCCCTTCGTTTTGGCCCAGTGTCGCACGCGATCATCGACGGCTTCGAGCTGCTTGGAGAGTCGACGGGACCTGACAGGACCTGAAGGGACCTGACGGTCATTTCGAAGGGTTTCTACGGGGCATCAACGGCATCTAACGGTTCTTTGTGGTGTGTTTTTCTATGGGAAAACGTAGACTCTTAGTTGAATGCCTGAAAACCAAAGGCTGAAGGGGCTTTTCAATCCATAAATGGGGTCCGGTCATTATACATCATCAAGAGTCTACAGTTCTTTGTCTTTTTGGATGTGAATCTTCTGGTGGAAGCTTCTGAGGTTTTAGTTTACTGCGAAGAGTAGGAGGAACAGTGTTTTCTGGCCATTTTCACTTCAGGGCGGTACGTTGCAAGACAGGGAGATCAATGTTCTGCCTTTTATAAACACCAGGCAGACATTTTGCATAGTTGGAAAATCCTGGTATGTCAGCTATCATAGCTGTCAGCCATGTTGATTCCGTTTCGGCGTTTGTAGGGATTGGGTGGCTGTTGCGAAGCATCCCTTTCAATCTTCTCTGGATCGATGAAATGGCATCATAGACAGGGAACATCAAGAAATGCAAGGTGAACATGCGATCGTACATGCGATATATCTCCTGGTGTTCTAGACAAACAGCAATAAAGGCACCGTTTTTTTCTTTAAATCTTGTAGCCACCATGATCCGATATACATGATTGCAAGGAACTCCCAGTATTCCTGGCGTGTTTTGTTATGTGACATCACAGACGGACTGAAACCATCTCATGACACTTCCATGACACCACATGACAAACCGCAGGGGCGTCGTCCGCTCGGAGCCGGGTCGAAGCCGCGGATGCCGCCGCACTAGTCAGTCACTTCGGCGGTGCCAACGACAACCGCCAGCTGAGTTCGGTCTTGGTCTTGAGAACAACATGGAATACAGATCCAAGTCCGTTCAGTGCTTGAACATGTTTCAGGATATGTTCAGGATATGTTCAGGAGAGTTCAGGTTATGTTATGTTATGTTCAGGATATACCTTCAACCCATTTCAACCCATCAACAGTTCTTTGTTCAGGATATTCAGGATATGTTTCGGCTTTGTTCGGTTTTCAGGTCCCCTCATCTTTGAAGAACTTCGCCGAATCTTTCACTGAAGAAACATGTTCTCCCCGTCACTCACTCCGTCACTCCCCGGTTTTTCTCTCCCCCGTGGGAGGAGGTCGACGACGGTCGTCGCCCTAAGGCGCTTGCTGCCGAGCCATAAGGGCGTCATCAAGCGGAGCCCAGGGGATTTGGTGATGTTCTGCATCTGGGTGGTGGGAGTCGCACGGCTCAAAACATGGAGGAGATGGAGAGACCGACCGGAGAACGGCCAGATCTCGGTTGGTTGTGAAGAGGGGGCAGTGGTTGGAAGGTTGGAAGAGGGATGAAGAGGGCGGTTTTGACAAGCCATCACACATGGCGAACACTGAATGCATGTCACAAGCAAGAGTATTAAACAGCCCAGCAACTGCCAAGTTCTTCTCTTCTTGCTCAAAGATGTTGCAGTTTCGGCTGTGAGATAAGAGATAGTGGTGAAGTAGCATGCCGGCACATGGCTACCCTGGATGACCGCCACAAAAGGTGAGCGAAGCAGACACGTTTTGAGAAACAGACACTGACATCGTCCTAAGCTGACCACAAAATAGAACATCGTTGGCTTTTTTTTGCTTTAAATTAATTAAGGGCTGCCGCCCCTGCCGCCGACCCCGGATTCTCAGGTCCGGCTTTTCCTCCACTGGTTGGCATTGCGAGGGTTTTTCGAACAGGGGTTTCAGTCGTCCTTTTAAAGGTTGCTCTTCTGGAATCGTCGTTTCTTTCCGGTGTCGAGGTCGGTGCCCGTGCGGAGCGTTTCATTGCCTGCTCTCTGGATTGTTTGCTAGCATTTTCCACCACTAACCAGCCTCCCAAAAAGCATCTGA
>CAXAMN010001203.1:111504-124536 GCA_963970005.1 Durusdinium trenchii | reverse complement strand
ATTTGCTAGCATTTTCCACCACTAACCAGCCTCCCAAAAAGCATCTGCAACCACCCCTTCGCCACGGCTTTAACCCACCACTAACCAGCCTCCCAATAACCAGCCTCCCAAAAAGCTTCCACCAACAGCCTGCCAAAAGCTTTCCAGCCTCCCAAAAGCATCTGAAACCACCCCTTCGCCACGGCTTTAACCCATTGAGTTCTGCTCCAAACGAGCCCCAATTCCTCGGACGTTCGATGTCAAACGGACGCTCTGGATCCCTAGAAAAAAGACAATTTGCTAGCATTTTCCACCACTAACCAACCTCCCAAAAAGCTTCCACCAATGGCCTGCCAAAAGCTTTCCAGCCTCCCAAAAGCATCTGAAACCACCCCTCCGCCACAGCTTTAACCCATTGAGTTCTGGCGGATCTATCATTATTCCCTGGCGCGCTCCCCCTTGCGTCGGCCGGGGTCGGCGGATATTAGAAACATAGCGTTTTTTTATTTTTACGATGTCGAACATCGTCCTTTTTTAAAACGATTGATGTTGTTAGAGTAAGTGTTCTGTGTTTGTTTCATCAGATCTTTCTCGGCATTTAGAAGCACCTTCCTTAAAAAAACAAAAAACACATCAGAGAGAACGGCATAGGCCGAACAGGGCTTCGGGGAACGGCAATTCGTTATCTTCAAGGACACCCAGAACGCCAGGAGCCCTGCCATCGAACTTGATTCGATCTCGATGGCTGAAAACCCACGATGTCGCGTCGCGGCTTCCCCCATGCGGCGCCGGATTTTGGAGGGCATGTCCTCAGAGGACGTCCCCAATGTGTGGATCAATCCAAAGAATCGACGTAATGACCGTCAGAAAGCTCAGACCTCTGAACCAGCTGAAAGCCCACCAGGTCTTTTGTTGATCGATCAACACGCGTGTTACGCGGGGGCGAGTGGGCGAGCGGCACCGCGCGTCCTCAGGTGCTCTATGTTGCGATGAAGGTCCGGTCCTGGTTGCTCTTCGGAAGCTCACTGGGAGATGGGTCCTTGTAGTCGGACGGAACATAACATGTGTGTGTGTAGTGTGTATGGTATGTGGGTGTGTTCGTTGGAGACCCCCAACTCATGGACTCCCTGTTTTAATGTCACACCCATGTCATATTGGGGGTGGCTCAAAACCCAAAAAGTCCTGTGTACCCTGCTAGGTTGACCGTTGACCGAACCTGATAGGTCGTCGGTTCTGTTCATTGAAAGACCAGGCTTGTCCGGTGCCCTGACCCAGAGCCACATGGGACTGCCATAGGACTGCCGATCAGGCCAGGGGTGGTGCCATATATGCCGATCAGTTGGGGTGGTTTGAGGGGTCAATGGGGCGGCATATACGGCAGTCCCATGGAGTGTCTGGGTATTATAATGGGGGAGACCCCTGGCACACATGGGTTTTACAAGGCTTATAATATTTATAATCCATTTCTCTTCTTCCAGGAGGTCTCCCTGGGAGGTCTCCCTGGGAGGTCCCCCGCCTAGGCCCTGTTTACATACACACCCATGAATCACCCATATCAAGTCTTACACTCCTTGAAGCGGCGCAACTAGTTTCGAGTGGTGGCACGACCGAACCGGTACAGCGGTACTAGGCTCAAGGCGCCATGGCCGATGTCCCCGTCGGCATGTCCCCGAGTTGACCAGGAAATCCAAGTTTTGACTTCCATTGCCATGAGGATTACAGAGGATTACTGTACACTCTATATTCAGACTGTATTACGACCTGTCGAGTTGTGAAAGTGGCTTTAGAAGTGATTCACTTCCATGTCATGAACAACCTGGAGCTTTTCCTTTATTTCTCAGCGCGACATGCAGAGATCTTCAAGTCATTGGGCTGATTCGCAACTCATTTTATCATCAGTCTTGCGTTGTCCTGGATAGAAAGTCTTGCATTATCAAGCGATTTGACTGCAGACTTGACAGCGGCCCTAAGTGTATCGGTAGCAGTACTTTAGTAGAAGGAACGGAAGCACTAAGGAACCGTAATAGTGGTACAAGAACCGGAAGCAACATGAAGGTTGGCTCGCATGATAACTGCAGTCCTCGCACCAAAGCTCAGTTCAGAAGCAATCGCTCATTAGGCGGACCCAAGCCACTGCCCCTTCCTGTTGTGAATGTTTCCCCTACCAATCCAATCCTCTTCAAAAACTGGCAGGTGACCATCTTCTTTGTGAAGATCAGCTGGTCCATGCCTCTTGGCTTCATACGAAAAGCACCGCCCGACTCCGCCCCTGCGAACGGGCCGCCCCGGGCCGCCAAGGACCAGGCCGGACCATCCAAACCGTTTTCATTCGGGAGACGGGTGTGGACTTCCGAAGGACCCGATGGAGACAGGAGCACAGCTTCGGAGCACAGCTTCGGTCGGTGCTTTGAACGAGCCGGACCAGACGCACGTCGCAGACGAAGACAAACGACATACGGCCTGCCTTTCGTCGCATTTCAATGGACTGGGGCTGCATCCTTTGTTTGAAGTCTCGTTGATGCTTGTTGAAACATGTTGAAACCAACCAGGAATGGCGTGGTTGCACAGTGATCATGGAGTCATACCAGTCTTCCCAGACGATGGTTGCACAGTGAAAAAGGCCTCAAATCGCCGCCTGGTGCATCAGATAGGGGGAAGGAACTACTCCGAACTGCCTCGGACCGGTTCAATCCACTCCGCCCAACCCGCGCCGCGCCGGGCGCGCTTGGCCGGTGCGTAGCTGCGTAAGCTGCGAAGGAGCGACGACGAACGACGAAGCGAAGACGAAAAGCGGTACGAGAAGCGCCGTCATCAGGTTCATCTTCAGCCTCAAGTTACTGTGCTGTTGCGGCTGTGCGGGAGCCTGGCAAATGGCCGTTCGGGAGCAGAAATGGTTGTATCACACGGATGACGCAAGACAATGACCCAGCCCAAGCAACCCAAGACTCAAGAGCAAAACAACCCAAACAACCCAATCACGAAAGGTAGCTTGAGCTACCTGAGTTCTCCTTGCTTTAGCAAAAATGTATTACAATCAGGAGTTGGGATTGTGCATTGAGTTTGGTCCTGTACGAGTTGATTCTGTTCGTCGGGGGGGGGGAACCCCCCCCCCCTGGATCAAATCCCCCCTGCGCCGGTTCACGCCGTCATGGACTTTTACCAGGGTTGCTTGTGATTGCCTGCTACCTTTCGTTCACCCCCTCCTCTCTCAAGTACAAGATAATGCAGGTAACCACAGCATCTTCTAGAACCATCAAGACACAAAGATATTACATCCTGTGAATTGGAATCTGGCACCGGAAAATGGGCTTGGACGGCTTTTTCTATCTTTTTTCCATTTGGAACCGACGGATTGGGATGGTGATGAAGACGGCCAGAATTGCACAAGTCTCACATGACGGCCGCCCCACAGCCCCGGCCGCCCCACATGAGGAAAAACCCACGGACGACTCAAAAGACCTCCGGAGACGGCTCGACTCGCTCGGCCGGCACGCGCAAAGGCTGTGGCCTTCTGAAGTCGCGCAAGAGCCCAGGTGGGTCTTGCACCGGGGCCGGACCCGGACCCGGTGAGGATAGACGACGGGAAGTCTGGAAGGGGCTCGGTGAGTGAATTCGGAGAGACAGGAGTCTGGAATGACGGACTGACTGCGTCGATCGAAAGCAGGGTGGAGGGTGGCTGGATCCAGAATCTCGGCGAAACGTCCCTGATTCCCTACGAGTCGCACCAGTCAGGGAGTCTGGAATGATGTGGCCCTTTCTTCCAGGTTTTGCATGTGGTATGCATTTCTTCCACCGAGCCAGCATGGCCTGGGCCGGAGTGTTTTGGGGCCAGCTGGCCACTTCCGAAGCGAGGAACGTCAGCAGCATGCAAGCTGAGCAAGCGTCCGCACTTTCGAAGGACTTTCTGCTGGTCAGATGGCCTGCCTGTCGGTGCTCCAAATGGTAGAAAGAAACCGACCAGACATACATCCCAGACTTTGGGCAAGGGTTCAGCCCTCCTGCAAGCGACTAGGGTGCAATGGAACCTAGCTGTATAGGATGTATATTAATAGGTATTGGGAGTATAATACTACCAGGACCATCCTGTCGGGGTGTCCTGGCTGGACTACCCCACACTACCTATATAGACTTCCAGACAGGGCACCCCGAAAACGGATGGTATAGCTAGATTCTTTTCTGAGAAAGCTTCCACTTGCTTCGTTCATGGTCGTGGGCATCTCCTGCCATTGGAGAAAACCGCACGTTCAGTCCATTGGTGTCTGCTGGAGGCAAGAAGCAGTGAGTGGTGGTCGGACGCACCACGGACGCTGATGTACCATAGGTCGAGTGACTGAGTGTGTTTGAACATCGGGCAAAACCCACTTCTGGAATCGAGAAGAACTGCATGCATGAAACATACTTTCTTTTGGGACCAAATCAACGAACCTCTCAAATCAATTCCCCAAACTCTGCTTCCTTCTTGGACTGTGTTGCCCGATTTTTCTTCAACACGCCCAACGCCCTCAACGTCCGAAAAACTCACGACGTGGCCGACGGAACGGAACAACGGGCCAACACGCGGCCCATCGGGTAAGTGGCCAGCGTGTCACCAGCTTTCTGCGCACCAAACGCGGGGAAAAGGGTGAATGCGAAGGACGAACGCGGCGCGAAGTTCGCAACTTGGTGACTTGGGGAGGGTGTCCCCCAGTCAAGACGCTCCGTTTCTTAGACCAAGGAAGGTGTGGTATGGCTAGTACACGCTGAGTGGAGTGGTTGGGCTTGGTTGTGGTTGGGATCCAGGAAAAGTGCTTCAGGCCAGTGATCATACCCTGAAAACCATACCCGGGTGCTTTGTCTTACGACCCACATGACCACCAGACCACCGAGGTTTCACCCGAGGTTTCACCAGAAACCCAAGGTTTCACGACGAGTCAAACCGTGGTCGGTGCGGTGAACATGAACAAGCCATTTTTTAGCGGACGCTCGCGGGGGTGTGCATCGAAATGGACAGGTAGAGGCCATCACTAGTGAGGGTTGGAGGCCATTGGGTTGGAGGCCATCGCTAGTAGGTTGGAGGCCTTGCTATGACCCGGAATTATGCTTTTTCAAGTCCAGTCTGACCCAGAAAGAACAGCTGGTCCAACTGACCTCCTGGTAAGACCAGAGTCGTGTTATTTTTGTATGACCACCTTCAGTATTTCATGAGGTCATTGAGCTTGTAGGGTATAGATTGGGGGTGTCCTATCACCACCAGATCTGGGGCCTTTGCTAACCATCATCATCCACTGTTACAGGGAACAGGATACACCCAAGGTATAGAGGCAACAGGCCAGTCACTCTAATTTCTCTTGTGTTTGAAGGCCGTCCTTCCCGGCCTGGCGAGCCTAACAACAACGACGCTTCCGCCTGGCGAGCCGCCTAACAACGACGTCGCGGAAACGGGAGACTCCGCCGCGGTCGTGGAGACGCCCCACGCAGGTCGATCGACCAGTACATGAACCTGCAACTGCTGCTGGGCCGTTTGAACGTCCTAGACCGGAGACTCCGAGCCTTTGGTCCGTTGGTTCACACCGCGCTAAAAAAAAAGTGCCGTAGCCAAAGAAGGTTTGGGCCCCCGGCTACGCAGGCCGCTATACTACGCAACAGCGCTCAAGCAGAACCCAGAACAGTTCTGGCTGGTCCTTCTTGGTTGTGTTTGAAGTGATACGGCCTTTTCACTCCACTCCTCTCGAGGCGCTCTTTTTGGAACATGAAAGTGTCGAGAGCCCCTCCAAAGCCAGAGAAATGTGAGGAAGGTGAGGAAGGTGTAGGTCTTTCCGAGTCTTTCCTGTTTTCGCATACTTGGCCTTCCAACAAGTTGGTGCTCAACAAGAACGGACTGAGCTTGGCAATGTCAAGGTTTTGATGAGTGCCAACTGGGCCCAGCACCGCCGAACAGCTGACGAGAACACGTGTTTTTCACGCTGAAGGTGGAGCCATCATGTTCTTCCTTATTGGTCTTCCCTAGCCTAGCCTTCCAAGACCCTGAAAAGGAATCTGGTTTTAGTAGTCTAAAATCCAAAGCCAGTATAAATCAGTATAAACTTAACAGCACTTAACAACTGTTTAAAACAGTCCCCCTTTTCCGTCAATCCCGTCAAGGTTCTCTTTTTTCCTCAGGGGCAGGTCGGGTGGGCGCGAGCTGATCAGGGGGGCCTCCAGGAGGGCCTCAGAGATAGACTACCGCCGTTCCGCTGCACGTCCTTCCGCTCCCGAGCCCGCTCCGAGCCCGTGCCTTTGCGAGGCTGAACACCGAAGAGTGGGTCCGGGGACCTCGGAGAGGGTCGAGGAACACGTGCACACGAGGATGAGGAAGACTGGAGATGCAGGAGATATCTTCGATTCCGAGAACCCCTTTTTGAGGCGCCAAAGAGATAGAAACGGCAGACTTTTTGGGTTGGTAAAAGACCTAGACCTAGACCTAGGAACCGATAGAAATGCAACGAATCTTCGACTGGACCCTTCTGGCGCCGACATAAAAGTGTCTCCAATTCTTAAAGAAGGGTCAATGTGGAGGGAATTCACAAACCAGCTCTGGGCATGGGCATTTTTCCTGATGTCCTCAGTCGCAGCTTTGCTCTCTTAATGGCCATAGACTGCCTTCGCCCAGGTAGACGGCAGCTTCCGAGGGAACTTGGGTGAAGTCTTCATCCGCTGCAACAACGTGCCCCTGGGCGTTTTCCTTTTCCTGGCTTATCGCGGATGCCTGGAGTTGTAGGCAAAAAAGAGAGATGTAAACACATGGCAAAAAGCGGAGCAAAGATTATAGTATATCATAAAGCATTTAAAGGAGCTCGTAGTTTTATATAGATATTCTTATTTTTCCTTATTTATTTACGCTTAGGATGTTTTTTTTGCGGTTTTTGGGGGGGAGAAGGAAAGGAAGGCAGGCAGGCAGGAAGGAAGGAAGGAAGGGAGAAAGGAAGGATGGAGGGAGGAAGGTTGGAAGGAAGCAAGCAAGGAAGGAAGGAAGCAGTGGCCAGCGTTGTGAGTTGCAGGCTTGCAAAGCTGTGCTGCAGGTGGCCTTGCAAAGCTTTGCTGCCTGCCCTGGCCGTGTTGTGAGCTTTGTTTATGAACCCAGAAAAGTATATGTTCATAATGCTTGTAGTTCTGTTCTTTTTTTTCATTCATATGTTTACCAGGACCATCCAAGGGGTGTCCTGGCCGGACTACCCCACACTACCTATAGGCTTCCAGACAGGGCACCCCGACAGGATGGTCCAGGTATCATATGTTCTTGAAATATACAAAGCCGTAACTGTATGTATGAGCAAAGCTCCAAGATGGATGCGGGTGGCTCCCAAGTGGGGATGAAACCGTTTCCCATGGGGTCTGACAGACTGACCGGCCAAAAGACGTCGCAGGCCACAGGTGCTCGTTTTTTTACAGAGTTATTGGAAACGATCCAGTCAAAGGTCATGCCTTTACATCACGGTTGGCAGATGACAAAACTCCAATTCCATGAAATCCTCATCACATCTCCTTGCAGGTTCCAAGGACATGGTGGGTTGTTTCTGCTTCTCTATCTGCCCCACTAGGCCCCATTTGTAGAGATCATTCTCAAAGAAACTCGGTTACAGGCACCATATGGTGGTTGGGGCGCTCTTCGGATTACAATCTCCTCGTTACCGAACACTCACACCATGACAGGATTGGGGTGATTTCTGGCAGATCTTGCACTCGACTCAATGAATTGCTTGGAAAAGACTTGGCAGATCGCTGCGGCGTTTACATCCCTTCTTGGATTCTGGTGCGGAGGATGGGGGCGGATTTCGGGAAAAAACATGTTGATCGCCCCTTTGACGGGAGCTTTCAACTTAAACACCTGGTGAACCGAACTTGCAGAGACTGAACATCTCCGGAGCGGTTGTGGGGGGGGGTTTGTGGGGCCAGAAACACTCAGCACGTCTCGAGCCTTCGGTCGAGGTACTATACATTCGCGGAATGGCCGATGAGGAGTCAGATATGGACTGAGTAGTTAGCGGAGGGCAGAGTTGGGTGCGTCGCGTGCAGATTACTGACTCTCAACACGGAGTTTTGTGTGACTGGATTTGGAAGACCCTTCAGCCTTCAATCAGTGGTCATTTTTTTGTAATTTTTCGTTTCTTTCTATCTGGCTTCGAGCCTGTATCTCTTTTCATGGGGACCAGTCGCACAGATGAGACGAGGCGTGTAGCTTGGGACAGCGTCTGAGAGTAGCGAGGGACCAGGCAGAGGACCCAGCAGAGGACACGGTCACTGTTTCAAAGCTGTTGCTAGTCTTCCTAAAGGGTCCATGTTAGACTTTCCACTGGCGTGAATCTGAGGGGGGAATTCCTCCGAGACCCCCGCGCCTTCCCCGCCGTCTGTAATGTACCTATAGCTCAGATAGCAAAGAGTATAATGCAGCAGAAAACGAGATAAATCATAGAATGACATGTTTGATGTGATTGGTCTTATGTTTCCCAATGTTGTTTTTGAGTCATCACCTGTCCAAAACCCTCTCCAAAATCCGACGGCTCGCTACCTGTCGCGCTGTCGGAAAGCGTTGATGTCAGTAAATGATGTCGAAGCACTTCTTGTTTCAATCTTTTTCAGACATGGTGGTTTTGCTTTCGAAGACGGAACACCATGACTAGTACCATTATTCTTATCTAGAAGCAACACACTAATGTACTACGTGTTTTTCATGTACTACGGTTCCTTGGTATCTTAATGCTTCCTTATATCTATAGGCCATGTAGGTTTTGTTGGTATCGAACTGGTGGTTGCTGCAGTTGCTCTCTTCCCACTGAAGGCCGAAGCTGCCCCTTATTAGCCTCAGAACCGAGCCTGACAGGGGCAATCAGCTGCACCCCGACGTAACAATTGCCATCTCGAGAACTTTGATTAGCCAGCCAGATGGTCTAAGTCCTTCACTTCCAGACTTCCCCTGTTCTCTCTTTGTGCCATCTCGAGATTTTTGTGTCAGTCCTTCACTTCCAGACTTCCCCCTGTGTTTTATTTCCAGGCATCGCATCGAAGCTCGGCTTGTTGCTCGTTCGTTTCGGGTCTCTCTGCCTGGGAACGGGTATGGCACGGCCGAACAAGCCGACGACGTCCCGTGCTGTGCGGGGCGCAAAAGGTCTGTGTGCGGAGTCGCCGCTGAAACGGGTCACTCCACGGCGGTTCGTCACACTCCACGACTCTTCTTGCGGGCTTAAGCAAGCTGGACTGTACAAAGGCGTTGGACTGGACATGGGACTTTTGCACACGGGACTCAGTATGTATATACGTAGTCCGTCTATTTGTTGAGAACCACGGTGGCTCAGTGAAAATGACACTCCCCGAGCTCCTGTTTGATCATGAGATATCATGAGGTTCATAGGACCATAGGATGTCATAGGTATGCATGCATTCCGAGATAGACGCCATAGATACCGGCGTGGGTGATGAGAGTTGGAAGGATTTGGAAGGACAAGGAAGTGGATAGCCAAGAAAGACCATGAAAGAGAAGCTTTCCCCTTCCCCTGGAACCTCAGCCTCAAGAGACTGGGAAAGACCCCTCAATGGACTTGGAACCACACCCACAACCACTTCTTCAAGGTTTGTAGAGGATGGACCAGGATGGATGATACAGATGGTTAAATGAAACCTATATAAAAGTATCTATACAATCATCTGCGACAATATCAGGCCTGAATAATTTGTTTCTTTGTGGGCAGGGATGATCGGATGACCCTTTGACCTTGGGCAGGTGAGGATGAAGGTCGAAGGTCGAAGCCAAGTCCTTCCGAAAAGACGATTCCGGTTAGGTCGGTCTGTTGGAAAGCTATTTCGACGTTCGTGGCTGGAAAGCTAGCTAGCGCTATGTTACCCACATGTTACCCACATGTTACCCACATGTTGTTACCATATGTTACCTATATACGGTTTTCTTTGCTGTTCTCCCAACGTTTTTTAGCGGGTTTGGAAGATCAAGCTATGTAAATACCCTGGGAGTGAAAGACTATAAAAAGAATGGTCTTTGGGACCTGAACGGGAACTTCCTTTACTTCAGCCGGTCAAAATATCGTCAAACTGGACTTCCAGGGCAAAACGTAGCAACCACGAAGTCCGGTAGACTTCGTCTCGTGCTCGTCGTAGACCGGTCGTGCGTGCGGTCGACCACTCCCATCGTCGGACGACGATGTCGTGGGACCCGAAGGAATCCGAAATCGTTGAGCGTTATCACGAAGCGTCCGGTATTCATGAATGGGTTTGCAGCTATGCTGGGTGTCAGGGATAGAGAAGTCCCTATAGGGTTCCAACTATGAAGGTGACAGAAGGTGGTATTCGACCCCCCCCTAAACCTTTTGGCACCCACCCCAAGCACCTTCTCAGGAGGTGGTTGGAGCCCTAGGGAGTATAGATCATGTCTAGGTCATGCCTATAGCTTTTGCGGTCGCTCTGGCGCGGCAGTGGGTCGCGACTATAGTGGGGGGGTCGTCTCCACGTTCGCTCCATGGGGCAGTTGGAACTGGGAGCGACGGAGTTCCGCCAGCGGAGCGATTGTCCACAAACAGAGCCCAATGGCAACCAGTTGGTCAATCCTTTCAATCTGGCATGGATGAACATGGATGAGGTGAACTCATGTGAACTCTTGCTTGGCTGAGCCGGCATCCCCAAAGGAAAGAGCATGTTCCGTTCCGTTGGTCCCATCGGTCAAACCACCCGCTCGACCGAACTGGTCGGCGCCGGCCGCCGTGTGGAGAAGCACCGGAGAAGCACAGAAAGCACCGGAGAGGGTCCGGTGGTCCCAGCGGTCCGTCCATGTCTTCCGGAAGGTTTTTCCTTGGCGTACCAAGAAATCGTTGACGAACAGGAAGGTCCAATGGAAATCGGTTTTGAAACTGTTTTGGGGTCTATAGTCTATGCTGGTATAGTTCCTTTTTTTTTCCTATGGTTCTGGACGTTCCATCCATGGCCCCTCTTAGGTCAAGGCAACTCATTGCTCAAATCGCTGCGCAGGGGCTCTTAGTGGCGGCCAGACTTGGGCCGGAGACTTGTGGGTTGTCCAACAGACACCGTTCTTCTAAAGAACAGACAACACATGAGCAAACACTGATGTTCCGCCAGCGATTTGGTTTGTCCGCTCGCCATTCCGCTCTGTACATGCTTCGTGACGAATGCAAAGAGATCACACATCTTCCTGCAGGTGGATGTGAGCGACACTTTCGGGTGAACACGTCCAGCATCATGCTGGTACGGCACAATTCTTCGAAAAAAAGATGGGAGAATCGACCGAAGGAACTAGAAAACCATGACTTGATGACCATTAAAAAGCTACGTATATGATGGTCAAAGGGGGGTGTTGGTGTGAAACACCAGAGTTTCATGATGGTTCATGCCTTGCCAGGGTTAGTGAATCTTCTCCCGCCTTTTGTGCTGTTTTTGTTTGGCGAGCCCATTCTAGGTGAGGCCAATGCCAGCGATGCCAGCGACAGCTTCTCCTTGCTGGAGACGAAGGCGAGGAAAAGGAGGAAGGAAGGGGGAATGTGTCCTGGAATGAAGGTACCGGCGAAGAAAGACATCCCCAGAAATCCATGTTCTTCGAAGAATGGAATTGAGTCGTGCGCTGGTCTCCGCCCCTCCTCTCCGACATTCAGTTCATCAGCGCGGCCCAGCAAAAGCAGCCCGCCGGTCCAAGGAATCGGAAGTTCGACTGGTGAGGTGGTGAGTCCCTGGAACACCCACCTCTGCCAGCTCTGGCGTGGGCGTGGAGAGGGGTGAGGTGCAACGGCATGTTTCGGGGTGCAACTCTCCAAGCGGCCTTTCTCCCAAGCCAGGCATGTCTCACCATCTCACCCAACGGGAAGCAGAGTGGAGTGCAACTTCTATACAGAGTCTACACAAAACGAGACTGACCCACCACTTTTTGGGTGTGTCCTTTATGCCCGAGCCACAAAGCATACCAGTTCGTTGGCCACAGGGTTCTCAATGAATTGGTATTAAGGGAACATCTAGGGCCCCAAACTAGGAGTTTCCTGTAGATGTTTTCCCTATAAACTCAATTCTGGGAGCTTCTCACTCAGTCCGAGAACATGGGTACCTGACATCCAACAGTCACCGACCGATGGATAAGGATGTGGATCCGGTGGATGAGAGGCGCTGTGGGTTTTTGTGGGTTTTTGTAGGGATTTTGGTCCATCAACACATCAATTCCGCGACACTGTCATGAAAGATTTATGGGAGAATGTGGCAATCTTCGCACCCCTGGGGTATGGCTCAGGGGTAGCACGCACAGCATGGAAAGAACATGGAAGTTCTTTTTTGTTCACCATGGCCGTTGGTAGAGAAACGTCATGAAAGGACCATGGGCTTCCACTTCCATGACTGTTTCAAGAAGTGTTTCGATGGGGGTGACCCCACGATGCGAGGCATTCTCAAACCATTTGGGGCGCCTGTGACCCGTCGACGGGGGGGACGCTGCCGACGGTGCCACGAGGTCTCCTCTAAAGGGTGGCGTTGGGCCCTAACAGGTAATTGGTGACGCAGTGAGGGTGCTGGTAGAAGGCATCATCTACTCAAAATCTGTTAGTCTTTAGTGAGTGTCATCCAGAAGTTCTTGTGATACAGATGCTGTTGACAGGGTCCTTTGTGGAAAAGGGTCATAAGAGTGTGATGACGCCCCTGTTCTGTAGTACGGTGGCCAATGTTGGAGAACCTTCTCTCCGAACACTGAATGTCATAGGGTCACTCTCACTCGAATGCTACAGGAATATGGATGGTCACGGATTTAAGCATTTTCGTGAGATCTTCATCGGGTGTCCTTTGTCCAAACAACTTCACACTGAGTGCTTCTTTTTTCAGACCGCAAGCTTCCAAGCTGAGGGAGTGTGTCATGGTGATAGGCCAGAGGCACCAGAGGAAGAGGAGGAAGAGGAGGGAGAGGATGAGGAAGAGGAGGCTCCTTGGCCGGCAAAACTTGGGGGTTAGTGCAAGAGCTAGGGTGAGTGAATGCGCCAAACCTTGGGGTGGTCTACGAGACAACTGGACGACATATATAATGGACCCAACACTCACGCAAGGCTCCCC
>CAXAMN010001203.1:69781-98082 GCA_963970005.1 Durusdinium trenchii | reverse complement strand
ATAGCAATGGCCTCCAACCTCATAGCAATGGCCTCCAACCTCATAGCAATGGCCTCCAACCTAATAGCAATGGCCTCCAACCTCATAGCAATGGCCTCCAACCTCATAGCGATGGTCTCCAACCCAATAGCAATCGTTTACGGTTGTGCCATGCACCACGAAAGTGGTTTGAGAAACTCCAGTCCGTGCTTTGGAGTCAGAAGTGGCAATCTCATCAACTTGACCAGTGCGTCTTCTTGCTCATCGACCCGTCCTCTCAGGAAATTTGTGGGTACCTAGGCGCCCTTGTGGATGATTTGGTCGTGGCTGGGGCAGGGGACTATTTTGAGAAGCAGATCAGGCTGTTGAGGGAGTCTTTTCCATTTGGCAGCTGGGAAAGTGCACAAGAGAAGAGTGTCAAGTTTTGTGGTTGCGATATTTTCCAAACGGAAGACTTTGACACTTGGTTGAATCAAGAACCTTTTGCTCTTTCTATTGATGAGATTAATCTTGAGAGTTCTAGAAAAGAAATGAAACATGAGTTGGCAACCCCCAGTGAAAAATCAGAGATGAGGAGAGCTTTGGGAGCATTGAATTGGCGAGCAGTTCAAACAAGCCCGTGGTTGCTTTCAACAGTTTCTCACCTACAAGGATGTGTGGAGACAGCGGCTGTGCATTTTTTGATGGAGACTAATAAAGCCATTTGATGGCAGAGAAGACACAGCCATGTGAAGCTGCTTTTCCCCCATCAAGTGAAAGACAATTTGCTTGTGACTTTTTGTGATGCCGCTTGGGCGACCAGACGGGACGGGAGTTCTCAAGGAGGAGCTTTGACTGTTTTGATGAACAAAGACACTTTGAATGGCAAACTCAGCCATTTTTGTGTTTTGAGCTGGACAAGTCGAAGACTTAGACGCGTGGCCCGGTCCTCAACGAGTGCAGAGGTGCAAATGACTGGTAATGGTCTTGATGAACACGAGTTCATTAAATTGTTTGTGTACCTCATGAAGCATCCGGGACATGTAGATTTGAGAAGCCCTGATAGCATTTTAGCTTCTGAAGAGTCATGCATCTTAAGTGATGCTAAGAACGTGTACGATGCCTTAGAACGTGTCCAAACATGTGGCCTCCAAATGGAGGAACGACGGACTTCTATCGAAGTGTTAGGTATTCATGAGCGCCTTAATCAGGCCAATGTCAAGTGCAGATGGGTCTCCGGCGATCAGGAACTTGCAGATGGATTGACAAAACCATGGAAGGGAGAACAATTGATCCAGGCGATGACACAAACGACATGGAGGATAATGTTTGATCCTAACTTTGTTTCTGGACGAAAACGTAAACAAGTGAAGCAAATAGAGACGAAGTATGGTGATCGGGTTGAATTTGGTGTGTTCGCTGGATGATTCCGTCTTTGGTCAAGAAAATTTTTGGACCTGTGTGAATTTGATTCCATTGGTTGACCAAAGACCCTGATCCTCAATGTGTTCGGGGCTCAAGACGTGCCCTGTGTTCCATAGCATTCACTCCTGACTTGCTCTAGCCATAGCGTGTTATAAACCAGCGTGTGCTCTTGTGGTTTGCGAGAAAGGTGGACAGTTGTTTACAGTGGGCCTCCGCTACCATATTTATAGCCTCCAACCTCATAGCGATGGCCTCCAACCCAATAGCAATGGCCTCCAACCTCATAGCGATGGCCTCCAACCTAATAGCAATGGCTTCCAACCCAATAGCCATGGTCTCCTGCCTAATGGCAATAGCCTCCAACCTCACAGCGATGGCCTCCAACCCAATAGCAATGCCTCCAACCTCATAGCGATGGCCTCCAACCTAGTAGCAATGGCCTCCAACCTCATAGTGATGGCCTCCAACCTAATAGCAATGGGCTCCAACCTAATAGCCATGGTCTCCAACCTAATAGCAATGGCCTCCAACCTAATAGCGATGGCCTCCAACCTAATAGCAGTGGCCTCCAACCTCATAGGGATGGCCTCCAATTGGCCTCCAACCTAATAGCCATGGCCTCCAACCTAGTAGCATTGGTCTCCAATCTAATAGCAATGGCCTCCAACCCAATAGCGATGGTCTCCGACCCAATAGCATTGGCCGCCAACCTAATAGCAATGGCCTCCAACCTAATAGCAATGGCCTTTAACCCAATAGCGATGATAGCAATGGCCTCCAACCTCATAGCGATGGCCTCCAACCTAATAGCAATGGCCTCCAACCTCATAGCGATGGCCTCCAACCTCATAGCTTTGGCCTCCAACCTAATAGCAATGGCCTCCAACCAAACAGCAATGGCCTCCAACCTCATAGCGATGGCCTCCAACCTAATAGCAATGGCCTCCAACCTCATAGCAATGGCCTCCAACCTAATAGCAATGGCCTCCATTCCAATAGCGATGGCCTCCATTCCAAGAGCGATGGCCTCCATTCCAAGAGCGATGGCCTCATTCCAAGAGCGATGGCCTCCCTATATACGTATGAGTCTCTAGGAGTACCACCGAAGGTTTCACATTCCGAACCATCAGGCTGTGCCTCTCACCTCTCAGGGGGGGGAACTTGTTGGTTTTTCTTGGCTGCTTATCACTGCAACACCACTCCGGTATCGAAGGTCTGTCTTAGCTCTGAAGAGTTCCCTCCCAGAAGCACCCCCAAAAGTACACCACCCTCCGCTTGCCACCGAAGGCCTCGGAATGAGCTCGCCCGGTTCAGGGCCGGCGCTGGATTCCACACGCTTCCGGTGAACCGCCGACCCAAAGAGACGCGGGCGACGCGGGCGACGCGGGCGACGCGGGCCGCGGCGGGGACGAGTCGACTCGTCGGGTGGGAAGTCCGGGAGGAGAGACACCCGGCATCTAAAAGGAATTTCTGAGCCAAGGGGTTGAGACATTCTGACATTCTGACATGTCTTGGGGTGTGCTACGCTGAAACGGTTTCTTCTGAGATACTCGTAGATTTTTGGGAGTGCTCATGAGTGCTCATTGAACTGGTTTGCACACCCTTTGGCTTGTCCAATTTCATGCACCAAGCCTTTTGCCTTGCCTTGCCTCGCTTTACGCACATGCTAGTCTAGTACAATCTGAGGTCGAGTCGACTCGACCACTCTGAAATGCAGCATGAAAGAGCGAATCAGAAGAAGTTTCATCTCTTTTTAGTACTGTCACCATATACCTCCACTCCTCCCTTTCTGCCTCTCCAACTGGTCGAAAGTCGAGTGTTTCCAACCCCACTCCACTTCACAGTCCAGTGTTGTCCTGGTGACGTGGCGCGAGAGAGCGTCGCAGATCCTGCTCGAGAGTGCGCAGCACCGTGCGAAAGGGTCATCAGTCGCATCTGGATGCCGCTTTTTGAGCTGCTCGAGATGGAGAGGGCCCTGAAGCAACAGACGCTTGAGAACAGAGAAGCAACGAGTTCAGGCAGAAAGCTGAGCACTTCTTACCCCTCAACGAGGCCTCAATGACTCAACGGTCGAAACACCAAGAAACGCTTCAGAACCACGTAGCGCGCAGAAGAACAGGCACGAACTGCAACCAGTAACGTTGGTGTTGTACCCCGAAACACACGACCAGGGCAAGGGTGTGCGCAGGTATACGTAGCCGTGACCAGCCGCCCAGTAGAGACCAGGGTAGATGCAAAGAAAGGGGGTCCCTTGATGCGCAGGTCAGTTTTACAACCCAAACAGAGACAGAAGTGATCCACGGAACAGAAGTATCCAGAAGTAGTATTAGGCCTAAACCTATATATGCATGGAATAATTGAAGAGTAAGTATCCTATATTGGAATTCAAGAGTAATGAAGTATACAGTGTACATTGTTCCGTAAGCTGTCAGAGCACACATTGCGTAGCTATCTACAGCTGACATGGATCCTCAGGGGTATTGAATTGGGTGTTTGAGGTCGAAAAGCGGTCTGACCTGACTGCCGTTTCGGAGGGGCAGGTCTGCACAGACGCCACCGTGTCTCGCTCATGGCGCCGCCCAAGGCGCCGGACGACGCCGCGAGTCATGGGACGAACCCTCCCTTCCGGCAGTGGTGCGATGAAAATGCGTTGGGACCTGTGTTCTATGGGTTGGATATATATATATATATACATTATATATACATAGAATGGACGAATTTTCAAAAAACAATTCACTCCTCAAAACCGGCCCTTCCAAACCCCATAGATAGAATATGGTTGTAGGGGCTTCTCTTCCTTTTCCTTTATTGTCTTTTTCCTTCTCTGTTCCTGCTATTTTCTGTTCGTTAAAAGAAAAGAACAAAGGAAAGGACAGCTTAGATAATACACATAGGAACAGAACATGAAAATAACAAAGGAGCAAATTCCGGAATGGGAGGAGTTGATAAGAATCTTATCACTAGATTCTATCTATAGGGTCAGTCTTCATACAATGAAAGGGATGTCAAAAACCCTGAGTTTTTTTCAAAAAGAAAACCACCCCCTACGAAAGTAGATTCTATCTACTCCAGGATGATTATGTATATGTATATATATATATATTGTAGTGTTTCTTCGTTTTGGGGGGGGGGTTAGATAGTTTTTGTCGATGTTTTTCCCGTGGTAGTGCGAGTTGAGTGGTATTCTCTTTGTTTTTTGGGTGTTGTGGTTGGGTGTTGGTTCTGGACATATGTCTAAGATCGTTTGGTTGTACTTTCTGTGGTAGGGTTGTGGTTGGGTGTTGGGTGGTGCATGTTGAGTTGGATGGTGGTCTGCTATGATGGTCTGAGTCTATTCATTGGGGCCATCGAACTTCTGTGCATTAGGGACACATGTGAACGCATGTGACACCTCTCCAGTCACTGCCGAGCAACTGGTCGCGGGGCGCGCGTCCGATGTGCTGGCTGTTGAGCTCAAAGATCTACGAGAGAACCAGCAATCAAGGCAGCAGAAACAACTCGAAATGCAATAAAAACTGGAACAATGGCGCAACAATCCTTGCACTTTGACCACGTGAACAAGACTTTAGTAATCGCACGTGTTTCAAAGACATGTTGTAGCACTCTTGTGTCCTGGTTCACAGACAATTCCATTATGGTGTGTTTTGGGGGTAGAGGTACTTTTGTTCATTTTCGGAAGATGGTCATGTCGTCCATGTGCGCGCGTTTTTCCCACGAGACTTTCTGTTGACGCGTTGCTGTCTCTTTCGTGTGTGTTTGTGTGGTGTCCCTCCATCAAAACCGGTCTCTAATTTCATTGTTTACATCTCTTACCTCGACAGTATTAGGGCATAGGGCATAGGGCATAGGACAAGGTCCTGTTCACTGGGGACTTCGACAGCATTCTTAATTCATTTGATTTCATTGGCGTTTGTATCCTCGAGATCCTGTGGACTTCACCTTTATGCTGCACCTTCTTTTGCCTGATCGTTGGCCTCTCACTTGCGACAGTTCTTGCTCCTGCCGCTTCGTTGCTACAAAGCTACCTTTGGAAAATGCTGCCTTCTGAATGTAGAGGGAGGGTCTAAGACCTTAGTATATCAATATTCTACTTCGCAGTCGTTCATCTCTCTTGCATCCTGTCAGATCTGTATTGCCTGTCTTGAGCGCTCGTCTCATGAAGGGGCTTCCATGTAAAAAAAGCAGCGACGCTGCTGACTCCGACCTGAACAATTACGTAGTTTAGATGTGCTTGAATCAACTTTCTTGATGTTTTTGTATAGTTCGTACTTGTCACAAGCAGTCGCCTCGTGTGTTCCTTGTTGCTGGAAGTGAAGCGGCGATGTGAAAGAGTGCAGAATTGCAGATGAGACTGAATGGTGCAGCGGCAAACGACACGTGCAAGCTATTATAGTGTGTCCCCATTGACATTGACTCCATTGTTTGGACACTTCAGTCACGAGTGTCCTCACTTGGCAATATAGCTACCATTTCACCACTGAAAGCCAGGGGAAGTTGACCAGGTCACACCTCTAGACCCTCCGAAGTCTTTTCCATTTGACTCACCGGTCGGCGCTGCTTCGAAATGGACCGTGGAAGTCCGCAGTGCATTGTGGAGAAGCATCTGGGCGGACCTGGAACTCAAGCTTGGGTTCGTATTTGGAATGACCACCTATTTGTACACACATACCATCCTAATCCTATACCATTTTGCCCAGTATATATAGTCGTATCATCGAATCTGGACCCACTGCGGATGTTAAGCTCCGCCAGATACCAACACTTTGATCAAGATGGGTGCCCACTGAGATTTGCTGAGTCACGTTCGTTTCGGCATTTTCGTTAAGGAAAACCATGGAACACTTCCTCCCATTCGATCGGGATGGGAAGGTCGACTCAGGTCGGCTTTTCTCACCCCGACGCGTGCGCGGGAAGGGGGGAGCTGGACCGAAGTCGTGGCGGTGTGGCCTTCGTGGACCCCGGAAGCCTTCCGTTTCTTCGTGGGACTCCAACCAGGTGCAGGATGCGTACGCAGCGACGGCTGGGAGAAGCTTCGAATGATCCAGAATCTGGGCCGAGCCTGGTGGAGTGTTCCACGAAATCGCACCAGGTTTAAAAGAGCATCAACTGCGCTTTCTGGGGTTCCCGCTTATACGCCCCGTCCCCTCCGACGCACGTCACCGCCGTAGATCCGTAGATCGTCGTCGATGCGTCGCCTCGTCCGAGCTCCCCAGGTGACGTGGTGGCGGCTCCGATGGCACGACGCCCACGGGTGGAGGAAGTGTGTTTGCAGGAGATGGGTCGAGCGGGAGACGTTTCGTTTCGTCGAGTGGACCTCTCGGCATTTTTCTGGGCGTTTCATGCCACGAAACAAGGAAAGACCCCAGACCCCAGATCCCAGACAATGTTCCAGACAGTTATATAAGGTTATGTCTTATAAGTCCTTCTCTTTTTTTGGGGGGGGCATTTGCTGGGAACCACCACGCCTTTAAATGTCATGGCAGGGGTTTCACTTTCCAAAGCGAAGCATCCCCATGGGTAGAGCTTCAATTGAAATGCCACTTCCCGTTTGGTGTTTTCCAGCCACTTTGGAACTTCGCAGAAAGGAAGAGTGGAAACTGCAGAGGCCTTGCCCTTCCACTCTGTTTTGTTTCTCCACTCTACCGACTTATGCTTGGACGACTGGAAGTCCACTGCAAGTGCCTTCCGATCTGTTCGATACTCCAACTTTGATCCCTTTAAATCATAATTCATCCGAAAAAGACAAAAAAGCGAACCCATTTTGGCAGAAAACCCTTGCACCGCTCCATCCCTTTTTGCCCCCACCCTTCGGAGGACCTCCCCAAGCTCCAACCACGGGCATCGCGGGAAGCCGCGGCCGACGCGGATGCCGGCTCTTCACCTTTGCGGCACGGTGACGGGGCGTGGCGGCGCTCGCTGAAGGGCTTTCACGAGCGCTTCGTGGCCCAGGTGAAGCTCAGCCTTCGAGGAGGGCGCTCGTTCGGTGCACTGGGAGCGCCCGCGTTCGGACGAGTAGAGTACGTACGAAGCACGCGTTCGGATCGTTCGAATCTGCGCGCGAACGAGGGGAGTTGGGGTCCAGCGGGGAAGTTCGGAGAAGGCGGATGGACATGGACCGTTCTACATTGCTTCGGTTCAGAAGAGGTGTGAAGGTTTTATTTTGGATGTTTTTTTGGGGGGGGAAGGGGTGGAAGCGAAAGGGTAGGAGGAAGGGCTTACTTGCCTTTATGGGTTTTTGCCCCTGGTCGAGGGATTTTTGCAATATGTTTTGGTTTTTGGACAGCTGAGAGGTCTTGGCGCATTCGCTGGGAAACAGGGGGAGCCTTAGGGCGCAAGTTCTCTTGATGTGTTCTTCATCCTTTGGGCGCCTTTTGCCGTGTGGCTGGGGCATGCTGGGACCCGTGTGGATGTCAGGATGGATTCAGATATGTCTCCAAGCGATTTTTGAAAGGATCTCTGAATGCCTTGCCTCCGCTCTTTGTTCTCTTTGGGCATCAAAAGATGCGGAAAAAAACACGCTTTTGGACATGGTCACCATGTCGCACACCGTCCTGTCACCATGTCGTCCCTACTTCGGTGAACCGGGATTCCGGTGGACACCGCGGTGGACGCCGGGTGCATCGGCCCAGGGCCTCCGGGACGGACTGCAGGAGCGGTTGAGGGGATCGCACCTGTCGTGGTGTCCCAAGCGGCCAAGACGAGCTGGGACAGCAGCGATCCAATGACCACGGGTGACTTGGTCGAGGGTGGGGAGTGGCACGTCATAGATGGAGCATGATCGCAGCCGAAAACGATGGGATGGTGGGATAGTGTCGGACATGCAGATGAAAGACACACGCAAGGTAGGTAGATGAGATGGTTGCTATCAAAATGCGAGAGCAACATGCCTCCTGCAGCAGATTTGAAGCTGATTGACCGACCAATCGACGGCTCTTGTGGAGAGAAACCATGGAGAAAACCCATCATGTGCACAAAATAGAGCACACTTCCAGTCAGACCTCATTGCTTTCCCTAGGGATCCAAGTACCTCCTCAGAAGGTATTTGGAATTGTTTGGACCCTCGTAGCACCCACCCCGCAGTCCCACCTTCGAAACGAAGGTACTTGGAGCCCTAGGGTTTCTTAGACTCACCACCATCGAGGCGCCACCCTTTGGGACGCTGCGTTGCTGCTCAGCGCCTACCTCTGTACGTCAACGCGCCCGCGCCTACGTGGCTCGCACGTCTTGGAGCTGGGCAGTGGCTGCGGTCTGGTGGGCTTGGTGGCAAAGCGCTTGGGAGCCGAGGTCGGCATTTTGGGGGGTTTGGGGGAGGTGAGAAATGCGGAGACATGTCGCATTCCCAGACACGACCACCATGTGGGACTGCCATCTGGGACTGCCGAGAAAAAGGCTATATAGTTGGTGGTGGTGGTGGTGCCAGGTAATTCAATGAGGCGGCAGTCCTATGGCAGTCCCAGACAGGTCGTGTCTGGGTATGCTTTTAATTGGGTGAACCAAATATGTGCGAAGTCGAAGAGAGGATGTGGCGAAGTCGACCTGCGAAGTCGATGGAGACAGGCACTGAAACACCGGTCTCTCGACCGGTGTATCAAGGCCCCACTGCCAGACTTCATCCTTGGACTTCATATTGGGCTTCCTGTTGGACTATGTTGGACTTGCTGTTAGACATCCTGAAACCTGCTTTCCTGGCAATGAAGGGTCCAAAACCATCCAAGGGTCCAAAAAAAATTAGGTCATGGAGTGATTGTATGACAACAAATTGATTGGGCTGGAGCACAAAGGGTAGGTTAGATTAGATTAGGGAACTTGCGATTTTGTGTTAGTTTGTGATCTGAAAAATCCATCGGAGCTTCACTCAGATCGCCCCAGATTTGGGCAAACACACCCCTTACTTGCCCTGCTAAAGCAACCAGGCATCTGCTGGACTGCTGGGTTCTCAGCCTTGACTTTTCTACGCCTAATCTTTCTTCATGAATCAAGCTGCTTAAGAGCTTTATGTCCGGAAGTCAGAGTTTTAGAGGCACATAAAGTCTGGCACAAGTTGCAAATCTCACCAAGGAAGCTTCAGACATAATGCAGCAAATGACAATCGAATTCCAGAGCACCACCCAATACCATTGAAGCTAGCAAACATTTTGCGAAAGATCCTGGATGCAGCCGGGCCATGTTGCGAAAGATCCTGGGTGCAGCCAGGTGAATTTGCGACAAATGCTGGCAACATTTGTCTCAAAACCATGTCCCTCACCAGGGATGGCCCGGCTGCATCCAGGATCTTTCGCGCAATTATTGCTAGCTTCAATAGTATTGGGTGGGCTCCGCCTTCGCCTTTGTCTTGTTTTGGGAGTGTCCTGCAAAGTAGACTGCTGTTGTTGTCCTTTGCTTGGCGTTGTGTTTGTGCCGGGTGACGTCCGTCCCAACGACGATGCGGTGCCTCGGACACCCCCAGACATGCTTTCAGGTGAGTCTCCTGCCTTTCCTACGTGTCTCCTCGGTTATGTTTCCCTTTTTGGTCAGGCACTACCGCACGCGAGCGGTCTCGCAGTCCTTACCTCGAAAGAAAGAAGGTTCGTGTACTGTCTTCCTGTTTTGCACGCTTTTCGTCTACCTTTGAGGTCCTCGCACAAACGTTTTGCACGTGCGGCAGCTCCCGGTTGAGATCGCTGCCGAACAATTGTCCGAGGACTTCAGCGTGATTGGCCCGGTGACTTCTGCAGAGGCGCGATCGTCGGTTTCTCCTTTTTCTAGTTCTTGTGTTCGTCGCGTCCTTTGATGCAGGTACTGACGCGAGGACCGGCATACGCCGTGGCCACTGTCCGGTACGCGTCTGGGCGAGACGCCCAAAACGCAATACTACGGTGGAACGGCACCCGATACCGTGGCCACTACGTGACCATTCAGTGGTCACGCAGAGGGTGAGGAAGCTGTTCTATAACCTAGATTTTTCGGATGTTACGACACCATCAGGCTTTCTGTGTCAGTGGTCCCTCTAGACACACTGTGTCCACGGTTTTTGAACAACAGTTGTCAAAGTGAGCTTCATGGCCAAAAATGCGCCTGTTTTTATCACACCTGGTCCATGTGTGCTTCCATCGGTGGTTCACTGTTTCACCCGGTTTTTTGGTGCATTGAGACAGAAGGTGTTGCGGTTGTGAAGATATGCAGGTGTGAGGATGTACATATTGGATATGTACGGTGTGAAAATATGCAAGTGTAAAGATCTGCAAGAGAGAAAGAGAGAGCGAGAGAGAGTTGTAGGTTCCTCTCAAGTTTGTCAGGGTAACCGCGTGTGCCCTTCGGCGCCGAGGTCTCCGAGTGGCGGCACTTTAGCCGCCTCGCCCCAAGGCGAGGGCGCGAGGCCACCACCGTGCCTCGGCCGTGCTGATGTAATGGTCGGAAGTTCGACTCGAGCGATTCATACCCCCGAATCACACCTCGAATCATACCACCGAATCATACCCCTCAAAAAGTATGTCTAAGAACCAGGGTCTTAGGTGAAGCTTTGGCTGGTTTTTGTGCCTTGTAGATGTCCGTGAACCAATGGTGCAAAAAGCATGGTGAGAACACGCCTCAGTTTTTTTCAGAATTTAGTGACCGTACCGAATCACACCCGATCCATCCCCGTTTCATACCCGAATCACGCACCCTGCACCCATCCCACATCCCTGATTGTTCCCACCACTGCAATCGAAAGGGTCGTGCCTTTGGCGGGGTTTGGAGTCTTTGGTAGAAGAGTTCCTTGCCTGGTCTGCCCAGCAACCGCCAGATACTGCTTGCCTACTGCCTCACAGTGCAGATGTGGGCCCACTGCTGGAAGTCTAGCCAGTCCAACATTGCAATTTCAAAGCTGCGAATCATACCCTCGAATCATACCACCTGTTCAAACTTCCCGGCCCGACTACGGAATAAAAATACACACCCAAATGTCGTCTCCACGCGACGAAGGCCACGCGGACGAGAATATGTCGTGCCCAGATGACAACGGCCACGCGCACGAGACTACGTCGTGTCCAAACAACAAAGTGCATTTGCGCAAAAACTGTTTTACACACACCGGTCGATAGGTGTGCAGCTCTGATGATGTGCATGTTTGGAAATGTGCAGGTGTAAGTTGTGGTGATTTGTGATGCATTTGTCGTTAAAAAAACCATTCGCTCACGTGCTCTCAGGAAAAATAAACTTTCCAGTTTGCCCCCTGAACCGCAAAAACTTTGAGTTCCTGTTTTCAACCACTTTGAACCTCAACCTACGGGCATTTACATCATCCAGTCCCTTGATTTTATTGTGAATGAAATGCGTGTGGCCATGCGTTCAGAAACGGATGTCGTTGCAACTGCATAGCGAGGCGTGACACTTGGATTTGTTTAGTTGTTGTCAATACGTCACTGCTTTGTGTTCACACTTCATGGCGGGAAGGCAAATCACCTGGTCCGTGCAAGCAGGACGTTGATGGCTCAAGCAAGGAGATTGCTTTAAAAGAAAGAACACAAGACTTATATGGAAGGCAGGACAACTCCTGATACACCCCCATTTCGAAGCAAAACAAAAAGACATGAACACAGTCACACCCATGTGACATGCAGCATGCACGTCTAAACTGTTCACCAAACCACCGTCACAGTTCTGCCCTCTCTCGGCACCCGCTTTCACACCTCGCCGCGGCGGAGGTTCGCCTGTGGGGTGTCGTGGCATTGTGGTTATCATCTCACACCGTTCATTGCATGAAAACTCCAAATCTTCGCACTGGGAACGGCCAGGGTACTTCTTGGGAACGACCCACTCTTCAAATCCTGTTTTTGGTATATAGGCTATATAGGTCTTTCTTCACCAATCTTAAACGCCGTTGCCTTGAGGTGAGGCATTGAAACAGTTTGTATAATCCACCGTCTCCAGCGGCTCGCTCCCCCAGGCTTGCTCGCCTGCTCCGCAAAGTAGCGCTCATCTTTGGCCCACCGCCTCAGTCCGAGCGGTGTGAGACGAAGAGGACAGCGAAGACCGGATTCACAGGCACGATCTCCGTCACACACGATACAAAGTACTGGCATTTTGAGGTGTTGCATTGGCTTCAAAAATGACTTTTCGATATACGACCTCCTACCCACACTGCTTCGCTGCGAAGTGAGAACTGCAAATCGATTGAAAGAAGGTTGGCTTCAACGGACCCAACTCAAAGGGGAGCAAACAAAGGCTTGGCAAAATGACTTGAGTTCCCAAAATGCAAGTGATGCAGGTCACCCTGGTGGCATCAGGAGCATCGCGAGTTTATGTGTTTGATGCTATTCCGTTTTTTTGAGGTTAAAGTCGTTTAACGAGAGTCGGGCAGCAACAAAAAGGAACGACCGCTTCATTGCAGCTGCAACGCGTGGATTCTCTGCGCAGCTGCTGCGTCTCCTCGAAGTTGCTGCGCGCCTTCACTTGCCCATGGACCTCAGGAAGCAGCAGGCTGATCGAAGTGAGCATTTCATTCCCGGGAGACAGGCGAGCGCGGCGGATGGGAAACTTCGAAAACTTTGAAGATCTGAACTCCCATGCACTTCTCGGCTTTAATCCCCCCCCAATGCAGCAAGAATATAGACTTTGCTTTATGGGGCGGTTTCAAGAGAGGGATTAAAGAGTGCCGAGTGTCAAGCAAGAGTGTCTAGCAAAGAGTGTCAAGAAAGAGCGTCTAGCGAGAGTGTCTAGCAAAATGTCTAGCAAAGAGTGTCAGGAAAGAGTGTCTAGCAGAATGTCATTTCAAGAGTGTCCAGCAAGAGTGTCTAGCAGAGTGTCCTGCCCAGCAAGAGTGTCCAGCAAGAGTGTCTAGCAAAGAGTGTCCAGCAAGAGTGTCTAGCAAAGAGTGTCAAGAGAGAGTATCAAGCAAGAGTGTCCAGCAAGAGTGTCAAGAGAAAGTGTCAAGAAAGATAGCAAAGAGTGTCAAGAAAGAGTGTCAAGAGTGTCGTGTCAAGAAAGATTGTCTAGCAAGAGTGTGAAGCAAGAGTGTCCAGCAAGAGTGTCAAGCAAGAGTGTCCAAGAAAGATTGTCTAGCAAAGAGTGTCTAACTCCATGACCCAATATCTTTTTGGACCCTTGGATGGTTTTGGACCCTTCATTGCAAGGAAAATATATGTTGGAAAAGTGTTCATATTGAACTTCATCTTCGTATTGAACTTCTTTAGATCGACACCCGGACACCCAACCCAACCCACCCACTTCGCAGAAAAGCCCGAACGCCGCGCTCGGCGGCCGAAGCCCGAACGCGGCCGAAGCCCGGTTGCGAAGACGCCCGGTTCGCTTCGCGACCAGGTGACGCTCACCGACCTCCCAAGCTTGCTGCCCTTGCTGGAGGCGCATGCTTCGGCTACACCATTCGCCCTCGGCCGGCGATCGCAGTGTGTGGAGCAGGGATCAGACTGGCGATGGTTGGGGCGAACATGGAGCTTTTCGCACGAACGTCCACGTGGTTCATGGGTTGAATTGATTTAGAACTGCACCGCAGTGTGTGTTTTTTCGCTGCAGCACTTTTGAAGTGCGAAAGTGTGGATTGGATGGAGAGTCGACATATGTCTGCAAAACCTATTATGTAGCGGTCCCCAAATAGATGACCGTGGCACGGTTTCCAATACATTTTTTGGTGGGGATCTACGAGTTTCTATCTATATTCGGGTCATTTCGGGTCTATTTCCATGCATTTGCGGAGATGAGTTGTACCACAAGTACTAAATCGAGAGGCTTAAACGGCAACAGTCAGTACACAATGCTGTTCTATAGTGCTGAACAAGGCCTTTAGTAGTTGCGACCGAACCCGAGTAGATCGTGATTGTGGGCGGTCGCCGTTCTTCGGCCGTGCTAGGCCAATGCGAACTGCAACGGCGCCGACGTGGACATTCGGCCGCTCTTGTGGCAAGAGGCGGGAGGGAGGGCATGTATGTCCGTAGTTGGCTTCCGGGCCAGGGTCTCATTTATGATGTATACCTGGAGTCGACCCGGTGTCGTACCTCGGAAGATGGGTACAAGTAGCTGGTTTTATGGGGTCATGTCCCATTTTCAAAGGTACTTTGGAGGGCCCAGGTAGTGAATTTTGGATAGGATCTTGATGATCTAGTCGTTTTTTGAAGTATGAGGTCCAACTATTCGACAAGGACCTTCAGAATGGAGGCTTTTGAGATCCCAAGTTGATCCCAAGACTCTTGGTTCCGTTTGGAAGCAAGGCAGACGTTTCTGCCATGTTCACATCGAAACCATCTGATGCTCATCCCAGGTCTGGGGTCTCCCCCCACCCCAACGGCCTCTCAACCGACACCGTCTCAAACCGCTCCGCGCGCGTTCAACCCACGCCCCACGTGGAGGCTGCCCAGATGCGGTGGATTCAAAACCACCGCTTCGACCTGGTCCTGACGCCTCGAGTGGGACAAACGCGAAGATCGGATGGAACGTCGAGTTCCAAAACGGAAACGGGATGGACGTTCAAAGGGGAAGAGGGATTGGAACATCACTGGGTTTTAGGAATGACTTGGTTTTTGTCTTCCCTTTGAAAAAGGACAATTCTCCTCATGAAGAATTTCCGTGATTTTTTCTCACCGAACGCTAGGGGCGTTACGTGGGTGGTTATATATTGATGTTATTTGTCATGATTAGGTCTATAGTTTCTATAAAAGCTAAGATGTATCATGGAGGACCACAACACGCAGGGCTCCGCATGTGTTGACTTCCTTCACGTCGCAGCTAGACGAGTTGTGAAGTGGAAGGGGAATGGGCAGCCCTGGGCAGATGTAGACGGACATAAGCCGATGCATCTGGATATTTTTTTGGATGTGACCCTTCTGCCAAAGTGCATGATGTGGGTTTCATTTGACAGCTTTTACCGCAAATCCACCTCGAGCCGTGGCAAGCTTTGATGAGTTGAGCTATTGATGAGTACACTCAGTCTATCTACTGATTGTTGGCTTTCAGTCCATGTTTACTGCCCATCGTACATTTCGCATCACAGGGTGCTGAGGCATGATGAGGTGATGTATGTGACAAGTCGCTCATGTGAAGTAGCAAACTTCTAAGTGCGAAGCTCCAGCCATAAGACATGCTTCCCCATAAATGCCTAGTGCCCAACGACCTGACACTGTCGACTACTGAGGGAGGAATAGGATTGATAGGATTGGCCATTGGTTGCGCTGTCCTTTTCCTCGGTTTTTCTTTACTTCTTCTCTTTGCTGCTAGTGAAAGCAGCCTTGTTTGAAGCCGGGAGGTCAAAAGGAGCCAGGGAAGGTCATGATGAGAAGGAGCAGGGCTATGACGGGCTTCACTACTCATGACACGAAAAAGTCTCCAATAATGACGTCTCTAGAGACAGGTGCGGTGGAAGAGGTGGCCAAGTAGCTTCTTGTTACTCGGTGGAAGAGATGGCCACCTACTCCTGGTGGGTGCTTTTTCTTGGCCAATTTGTGCAATGAAACCCACCGCGTTAAGCAACGAGGATGTCGGACCTCCTCTACCACGAGGAGCAGTTCGACCCGCTTTGGACCGTTCTGCAGGTGCTGACAGCGCAAGCCAAGCTGAAGCGGAGACGTGGCTCGGTTGGAGCGACAGTAAGTCTATAACCCAGACACTCCATGACATGGAGTAGGTTCTCAATTTGTGAACATGCAGCGTAAGATTTGCCTGCGTCTTCGGTCTTCTTCAACATCCGTGGCGCGTAAGCTCACATTGTGGTCGCGTATGAAAAGCGTAAGGAGCGGAAGACAGTTACGACATAGGGGTTTACTCATACGTCTTTTGCAGAGCTCATGGGACTGCCGTGCGTCGGACTGCCGCCCTATAGACGGACGGACCCCCCAGTCAACCACCACCACCCCCACGCCCTTTTCTCGGCAGTCCGACGTGGCAGTCCGGCGGTCCGTGTCTGGGTAAGGAGACGACGAGCCAGACGTCTCACAGGTCGAAGACGATGTGACGATGGACAGGTGATCGGCCCAGACTAGTAACTCAGGAACCAGGGGGGTTGAAGGTTCGGTCGAACTGGATGTTGAGCTGGAACCCACGGAGCAGTTCTCAGACTCGATGTTCCTGGTTGGCACTGGATGTTTTGGGGTTCACCTCGGAGGCAGGCAGGGCATTGCATCAGACCACTCTGCGAAGCGTTTCGCGTACGGGGCGCACTCGAAGCAACTGGGTGTGTCCAGCATGAAATAGCCGACCAAGTGCTGCCTGTGTTCCCAGCTCCATGAGACTGTGAGTCCTCCAGATCCTCCAGGCCCCTCGACGCAGTTACCAACACGCCACCCCTCTTTCCGTGGCTTCCACGATGCGTCGCGGCGTGGTGACGTTCGTGAGGCTTGAAATTCCTTTGGTTCCAAGAACTTCACCAACCGGAACTTTGTGAACGCTTCCACCGTCAGCTGCCTGGCCCCTTGAGCGACCCAACATCTTGCGAGCGAGCGAACAAGCGAGCTTTCTGCAGCCAAGCGAAGACATGATAAGATTCACTTCTGAAACAATGCTTCATTAATATACACTCTTCCTGACAGGTGATTGAACGTCCCAAGGCACGTCTATAATCCTGAATCGATCAAATCCTCTTGACCTCCCCACACGCGCGTGTTTCATATCTTTGCCCTCTATGGCCCTATATGTTCCACACAAACGCCCGACCTCGTAGACGTCTTCCTCGAATCTGTCTCAACCAAGGTTGCGCCAGAGGGCTTGGCGCATCCAACGCCTTGCATCGGTGGCCGATGACCTTGGCCAACCCTTGGTCCTCTGGCGCCTGCGCCCGCCGTTCCGCGCCCTTCGCCGCGCGGGAACCGCGCGCGGGAACCGCGCGGGCGCCGCGCGCGGGGCGTTCGGGCGGCGGCGCTGGAAGCGGCGGATGTGTGGATTCCGGAGCCCGAAAAGGGACGCGTTCGGCCGGCGGAGGCAGCGAGTTGGTGACGCTACAGAGGACCGATTCTACACACTGATCGATCGTCTAGTGAATAGTGACACATCTTGACTGCGCCGGTCTGAGTCACACCTCCCCAGATCCTCCAGATCCTCAAGATCGATCCTCAATGCGCTGGCACATACTCTCCTCACCGTCAGCAGGCTCCGGCCACGACGGAGCGGATCTTGGAGCTCTTGAAAGGCCGGAAGGAACGGGCAACCACCGGCGCCCGGTCCCGGGTGTCTTTGGCCGGCTTTTGTGGCGGAAGGCCGCGGTTTTTTCCATGTGGTGAACTTGGTGAACGCGCGAAATTGTAGAGTTTGGATTCTATGATGAGTTCAGTTCTGAAGATTTTGAACCCCCCATATTAAGGAAGAGGTTTGACAATCCATATATTAATGTAAGAGGTTTGACAATCCATGTCTGAGGGGGGTTTACATGGTTTTACTAAGCGCCTACATTGTGGAAGCCAACATGTATGATATCCATTTACGGTATAGATCTTTTGCAGCAAAAAGACCACACTCCACCAATTGAAATCGAGGTGAACAATGTGTGGCACGCCTTCATTTCAACAAACAACACGTAATTATAGTATATACCCAGCAACGCCTGCGGGCTGGTGTCGCAGCGGAGGGTTTGGGGCCCGGCAAACGACGCCATCTATTTCGACACCAAAACAGGGGCGAGCCGCAGCCAGCCAAAATGTTTAACGTCGCCTGGCACGTTGCCTTCGGGAGCTCATAAAACAGTTGCCTGGCACGTGCCAGAGGCTCACTGCCAAGGCTCCCTCGCCACAGCTTTCCACCATCTAGTTCCACACCAAAAACGGGCGAGCCGCAGCCACCCAAATCCCTAACATCGCCTGGCACGATGCCGGGCGCGTCTCTTTCGATGCCTAGTTGCCTGTCCCAGTTGCCCGGCAGCTGAGATGCGCCACTCTGGATCTGCTTGGCAGAACAAGGCCGCGGCGCCACGACGAAACGCCATGGATCTGCTTGGCCTGGGCAACTGTTTCACCCTGCTGTGTCCCGGCGCCGCCCCGCCTAGGCGTCAGCTAGGCAGGGGTCGGCGGATTACAATTCTGATCTCTCTTGCATATGCTGGGCTGAATATTTTTTACAATGGCTCACAAACTTCACTATATAAACCTAGCTACTGTCCAGGCGAATGCGTTTTCTGTTTTTTTCTCGGACATATTATGCCTTGGCCTTCCCTCAGCAGTGTGGATTGAGGCTCTGCTTTGCTGCGGCTGTGATCAACTTCAACTTGCCTTCTCCAGTTTTCCTGTTTGTTTTGTTCCATCATTGTGCCTTTTTTAAGCATCTTTTCAGGAATTGCTTCTTGTATTATAGGTCTTGTCACCGTTTCGCCTGGAAACAACCTGAAACAACCATTGTTCCTCAAATGTTGTGACGTGGAGGCTCTAGGTGTCATGCACTCTAAAATACACGAAGAAATGGACTCTCTCGTGGCGGAAACCGCCCGGCTGAACTACCCGCGACCATGCGACCCGAAACGCCACGAAACGCCACGTTTCACGTGCGCCGCTGCTTCCACCGCCTTCCCGCCTGCTCTCCAGGCGAAGGCCTCGCGGGACGCCAGTGCGCTGAGACGACACTGGACCGGGAAGACTCGGTCGCCGTACGTCGGCAGAGTTGGCATCGTGGTCGGGCTGAGGTGGTGAGGTGCATTGGTGACTGGGCCGTCCTGGTTGCCGTAAGCGAGACCACTCTTGGTTGGTTGATCTATAGAGGGAAGACCCCGAGGATAGGGTCGTGTACTACCAATAGGCCATATTTTACCGAATTGAGCCCTGTGTTTGAAGATCTCATGAGGTATCAATGATCAATTCAAAACAATCACTGGAAGAGCAAGGCCTGGAAGTTTCGTCCACCTTTAAAGGTCTCTTTCGGGTTCACCGTCGCTTCAGGAGTATCGAGGCCAATGGCAGCCCAAGCCCAATGGCGCAGAAACAGGTGACACCGTCCGCTTCGGGTGCTTCGGGTTCTTGCGCCCCTTCGTGCCGGGTCCAACAGGAAGATGAATAGCGAATCCGAACATGGACGAGGGGACGAGGTGTTTGTTTCTCCAAGAAGAACCGGAACTTGATTGAGTTTCGTCTTCAGAACGCTCCATCCAGGTTTTGGATGATCACCATGTTACGTCTTGACGAAACTGCCAAACAAGTTCCAGATTCTTGCAGGGGGGAAGGCTGGTTTTGTTGGGGGGGTCAGGGACGAACGAGCGCGAAGGATCAAGGAACGGTCAAGCTTACATGGTGTGAGTGGGGGGATCTGACAGATCTTGGTGGTCAAATCCAAGTCCAAGTCTTGTTTGGGTGTGTGATCAAATCCTCTCATGTTTCTTCAAATCCAAGTGTCCCATGTCCCAAATCATGCAAAGACTGTTTTTCCAGCTGCTTCAAAGTGACCTTTCGATGGTTCCTAATGAAGTGTATCTTGGGAGGCTGACCCAAACTACCTGGGAGCTCAGTTTTAGGTCACTTTGACGAACCAGGTTTGAAGTGAACTGTTGGAGGTCAAACCGCCTGTTTTGACTTGGAACGTAGACCACGTAGACCTCCCAGCTTCCAGCCATGGATCGCTTTAGGCTTGGTCCTTGTTTTCAGCTGCCTTTTTCTTGGCATCTCCAGGTCATGGCGTGGTGCCCCAGGACGGCACGGGAACAAACATCGCGAACGAAAACGACAAGACCGCAGCGTTCAAAACGACTCGACTGAAAAGAGGTGGGGGTGACATGGGGTGACGGCGACCACTCGTCAGAGGCGGATTCCAAGAAGAGCCCCTAGCTATAAATCCAGTCACCTTCTCAGGTACGGTGATTGGAGACCCTAGGTTCTGTAGGTGCATGTAGGTGCCAAGAAGGTCGGGTCCTCGTCCCGAACCTGGATCCCGGAGTGCAGAACTCGTTTCTGCGTCCGATCGGACGCGATGAGTTCCAACCCATGAGTTCCTGAGTTTCGATGGGAGGCCAGAGCCCTGCCACCTCACAATGCAGCCGAGCCCTTCGAATCAGACTGGCCGCCAGTTTCTGGCAGTTTCCAAGACCGAAGAAAGTGGGATTCGACCAAGCCGGAAAAGCTTCCAACATTCCAAAAAACACATCATGGCAGCATGGGCCCTGAACTTTCACTGGGTGCTGAACTCACCACGGTAGTCAGACTACACGAGAAGACTCATCTCGCATCTGGACACGGCTTAAGCGCCTTAAGCGCGCTCGCGCCACCTCCGCTCGCGCCACCGGAGGACTGGGCACTGGACGTGGCTTCGGAGAACGACCGGCAGTTGGCCAGCTACGGTCCCTCGGTCATGGACCAGCGGGGGGGGGGCGGTACCTGGCCGCGGTAGAAAAAGGCCACCGGTTGGTGTGTGGGTGCCCAATTTTTGGAACAGCGCGCAGAGGCTTCAGAGTGAACGGGTGACGAATGGGTTCGTCATTTTGTTGCTTTCTCCGCTTCAACTCGCCCTGCACACAACAACGAATGACCATGCTTTTTCCCCGACGCTTCCGCATCCAACCACCTTCCCTCCACGTTTCGTCTTCCGCTCCAACCTCTCCAAGACGTTTTAGGATGTTTTAGAACTTGGATTTGCCAGTAGAATAACATCCAAATGTATCCAACCATGATATATAAGATACATCAATTATAGAAGCCCTTTTTCCGGTCTTAGAGTCACTCATGGCACCAGCGGCACCACACGCGCCAAAAAGCAGAACGACCCCAGAACCACAAGCACTGTGCTTGTGAACATGGGGTGTTGCTTCGAGGAAGCAAACCTCACCTAAACAGCTATAACATGTTCCGCATCAAGAGAGGGTCTCAGGGTGGAGGCCAGGAGCCCCTATTAATAGCGTCCTTGCTCCCTTCGTAGCGATGCCCTTTAAGTTACTAGTCGCGTCCCTTGTTCCTAGTGTGGTAGTGATAGTGGCCCAGTAGTGGACCCCTCGGCACCTGTGCACTCCCTCGGCACCGTGGGGCGTGGCACTTCGGCGTGTCGCTTGCGAGATGCCTGGAGGTTGGGCGGGAGGCGCTCAATTGTGTCTCAGCAATGCCTTTGGCGAAGCCCAGCGCATCGAAGCCCAAGCGCAGGACGTGTTCGTTTTTGGTTGATTTTTCAAGATCTAATTACCTGCATCTTCCCAACGATGTGAAAACTCTATCCGTTGGCTGGTTCAATTTCAATAAAGATGTGTTCTTTTTTTTTTCATGTGTTCTTTTCTTCTCCGCCTGGGCGGTGAACATTCCATGCAGCGAGCACGGATGAAGATCTCTCCTACATGGTCCTGGTTTGGGTCCCTGGGCTGGAGGATTTGTTGAACGCCAAGACCGGGATGAAGATCATTTTGAGGGCGAAGACGATGAGAACAGTTAAGTCAGCTTTTGGAGCTTCAAGTGATTCAGATCAGACAGATTCCAAAGGGCTGAAGACTGGAAGGATATTGTCAGACACTCTGTCAGACCTGAAGGCAGACTCTGAAAACATGCCGTTTCGAGAGGCCAACAAGAACAGAAAAAACGGAGAGCAGAGATCGACACCCACGGGCCCGCTCGGCACGGATTGGCAAGTTGTTTTGATCGGTATTCTGGGTTTCGTTTCACCGGGGGGATTGGGCGGGACAGTGCCATTTTGGGGGTACAGGAGGGCCCACTGGACAGGAATCAGTTCGGATCTCACAAATCATCTTGGATCCACCAGGTTCGAACGGCGCAGGGATGAACCTATCAAACCAACCCAAAAAAGCCGCCAGTGGAGGAATTGGGTGCATCTTGCTAGAGGTTTTTTGGGATGGATCCATCGCGAGTTCTTCAGAGGTGTTTGTCCTTCAACTAGCTCCTTAGATGCTGGGATTCATCTCAGCCACTTTTCGATGGTGGTCCACAGACCTTGTTTGAGCCCTTTTTCATCTTCAGCCTACGCCTTCTTCCCCAACCAGGTCCGCTTCCCCGATAGGACCTGATCGAGAACGGTTGCACTGAAGAAGATCCTTCGGTGCAGTGCATCCGCGCCATCGCCGCCTGACCCCGGTTTAGGGTGCAGCACGAGGATCCTTGAGGGACTCCTAGCCTTACAGGAATGGGTGAGGAGCTTGCTTAGCTTGACGGGGACACCAACAGGAACCAGTGGAGGAACCTGTTTAGCAATTGGTTGTTGACCTACAATGCCATCGGTGCATCGCATTTCGATTGGGCGACTTCGCAAGCTTGGGGAGTTCGCCATCTCACTAAGCAAATAGCGCAAATCGTCTGAGACTTCCTGGTGCAAAGAAAACAGACTGCCAGCCGGTTACATGCTGACACGGCCCATGTTTCGCAGTGTTTCGATGCTGACTGGCCCGATCGGTTCGACCAAGGCCAGGGCATCTGAAGAACGGGAGGCCCTGATGCGGAGGCGCGGCAGCCGGAGCCGGCGGGTCGATATGGGATGCGGAAGAGATTTGAGCAAACCGGGAATGGTTTGAGCAAAGCGGAATGCTTTGAGCAACCATGGGGTTTAAGTCTGTCTATTTCTATGCTCTTCCAGGAGGGTTTTCAGAGTCTCCTATCTCGATAAACTAGATTTGTTCTCTTTTTTCTTGTTTGTTTTTGGTGTTCCTTCTGAACGGACAAATGGTGCTTGTTCTTTCTTCATTTCTTTGGAAAGGGTTGACCTTCATAAATAAATTGGCTGAATCGATTTCTATGTAGCTAAAGGTACAGGGCCCCACCTGCTTGGTTTCTGCAGGGGATGTGTTTTTCTTTGGAGGCTCAAACAATCTGACGAGCTGCCGGGGCCAGCTGCTGGGAATTTAACTGCAGTGCTTCGACAACGTCCAGTTACTGGAGTCACCTCAACATCTTCCAGAGAAGAACTCAAAATAGCACGACGCGGGTCAACGTAGCCGTTGAATGTCTCAGTGTCATTTAAAAGGTCAATATAGAACAGAAGCTGAATTCACATGTTGTGGAAATCAGAACTCAAAGTAAACTCCTTGCAACCATCAAGATCTCGTATGTGTTTCCCTTCTCATGTTTCCGACTGCGAGATCTCGTCCGACGGTCACAGGCAATGGTGCGACATCGATTTCCAACAAGGTGAAGAGGCCAATCAGGAACCGAAGCTGATGGGACCAGTGCGGGCTTGTTGAGGTGCCATGCATGGTATCAAGTGGTGCCTGACAAGCAGATGGCTGAGGTATCAGGTGCCGCTGACGACCAGCGAAGATACATGGACATCATGCGGGGTGCAGTGATGCCCTGTGATGCCCAGTGCACTTTGACTTAGATATCTTTTCAAAAGGGCCAGTGTCAGATCTTGGATGTGGAGAGCTCCCTTTGTGTGAAGACCACTGAGCGTGCGTACTAAAAGATATTGGATCGAACTGCGTATGTGCACAAGTTGATGTACTTTCATTTACTGGCTTTATATATGCATATAGAGGTCCTACCGGATCATGTGGGGACTGGAAGAGTGTGAAAATCATTTCGGCATCACTCCTGAACTCAACAACATTGATTTTACTTATCCTTGAACAAGATGCATTTGCTGATCAAAGTGTGATTGATGTCTGGACCAGAACTCTTTTCACGATGTATTCGACGTCCTGTGTTGCTGTGGAAGCTTAGGGCAGTGGCCTTCCCATCCTGCCATTACTAAAGACAATTGAAGCTGTTGAGGGATTCTGCGCTTCATTCCTGCTCCCACGCCCAGTTTCGGGTTGTCAATGTTAGGGGAACCCTACCTCTTCGAGGATACATACGGTTCATATGAATTTCTTACTTGACAAATCTTTCGCGTTGTGTCAGTGCAGCACAATGACCCGTCCAAATGAGGATTTGACCAATCCTCTGGTGTGCGTCGGCCCCCTCCTGTCTCCTTTAGCGAGCAGGGGGGGCTATCTCCCATGAGCATCCCCAATAGGATCCAGCAGGTTTCTATAACCATATATATCATATGCACATATGGACCAGCTGCTTCCAAGGGGTTACCTGGCTGGACAACCCTACACTGCTTATAGGTCACCAGACTGGACACCCAAACAGGAAGCGCCAGGTAGATGGACTCTCATATGTTGTCCATGGTCAACGTTGGATCGTTGTCTTATGCACTTGCTGTTTCCCCCAAAAAGCAGCACGAACAGCACGCAGCAGCAGCACGGCTCTCACGGACCAGCAGGGCGCTTCCAGGAGCTTCTGAAGCACTTGGAACGCGACTTTGCGGGGCAGCTGCTGCACACGGCTCAGCGCGACCTTCGCCAGGAGGGGGTGAGCGGATGAGGTGAGCAGATTGCGGTCGCTTCACCGTGGGCGTGGTGGGTGCCTACGCGTCCTGTTTGGGGCTCGCTTTTTGAGGGTTTACACCCCAAGGTGCATGGAGAATCACTGGAGATAGCTGCCGTGAAACCTGCAAGGTTTGAATCATTGCTGGTGTGTGTGAGTGTGTGCGCGCGTCGTTTAAAGTTTAATCTTCAGGATTCAGATGATTTGAAAACCACGAACGGTGGCCTCCTCCCAATGGTTTGATGGTTGCTGATGCTCTCATGACACGATCATGCCATGAGACCACGGACGTGTGATGCTCCAGGAGACCACGGACGAGTGGTTGGGGCGTCTCAGCAGTTGGGTTCGGAACACTGGGTCAAAAGATGTTCACTTTTGCGTTCAGGCAAACCACGATGTCGCTGGTAACCAGTGGTTCCAGTTCCACTAAAACCATAGACCGAACGAATCCCTGGTTCCCAGCTGGACGTGGTTTGCCTGGGATGCCCTGGGTTTGGCAACACTTGTTGCAGCGCCATTGAGCGAGCATTGGGTGATGGGAGTTGCACTAGAGAACGTTGAACGACGTGTCAGGATGCAAATGCTTAGACCTACTGAACTTATGGCACTGGACTTCAAGTAGATTCCATGACCGGACAACCTCATGATATTTCCCACGTTGGGCGAGGGATTTGAGGGCTTAAGAATGCCTATGTGCGAAGAACCAACCCACTATACACTCTGACTCTCAAAAATGCCTTCTCTGGGCTTCTCAGGACTCACTCACAGGATGTCAAAAAGGGCACATGTTTAAAAGACGAAGGCACCTGGACCAGACGAATGTCACTGTGGTTTCAGAGTAGAGAAGGTGATTTGTATAGTGATTTGTATATATATTTAATGTATGGGCCCCCATCCTATCGAACCTTTGAGACCAGTAGTTCTGGGGCCGGCCCCCGAGGGGGCAGGCTAGGTCGGACCCATCAGGTTGACAGTGGTGTCATCGACTTCAGTCACCCCCAGGATGACAAGTCGAACAGACGAGTGTTGTACCAGGGTGTTCCACAGATGAGTGTGATACAAGAGTGGTGTCTTACAAGAGTGTCTTGCAAGAATGAAGAGTGTTTGCCAAGAGGGTCTTACATATCCTGCAAAGTGCCTTCCAGGGGTGTCTCACAAAAGCGTCAGAGTGTTCCACAAGAGGGCGTGACAAAATATGTCCCATCAAAGTCTTCCACAAAGACTGCAAAGCATCATCCTTGCGGAGCGCACTTGTCCAAGATGTTTGCCTTGCATCTTTTAGACCTTTGACCTTGTGCTTCGCATGCGCAAAATTCACCAACCTATAGGACACTGTTCCAAGCATTGCAGTATCCTTTTGTTTTTCATTTTTTGTCTTCTGAGGTACCACATCAAACGGCACGATCCGGTGCCCGGACAGGTGGCTCGGCGGGTAGGGTGAATGTTCCGCGACATGTGCAATGGTGATTTGCCGTTCCCAGACCACTATGTATAGTATGTTTACCTACAGTATATATATATATATATATATATATATCGGTGTATTAAAACAGGGAGACCTAGAATGAAACCAGACCAATAAACACCCATTGGTTGGATTGACCCCAGGTCGACCGGCCTTTTCTCGGTCTACCGGCCAGTCGATTGGATGGTCTGGCCAGGTGAATCTCCCCATGTCCAGCCCCGCTTTCCGAGCCCCGCTTTCCGAGCAGAAGTGCCACTGGATGTGACGTTCGAAGTGCCACTGAGCCACATGAGTTCCATGCAGATCGAGTTGACTTGTTGGGAGCTCCGACTGGGCTCCCAGTCGTGCCAAAAAGAAGGTATGACCAGACCCTCCTCGTATGACCTTCCGCGCCCTTCCATGCCCTCCCATGCCACCTTTGAAAAGAGGGTACGAATTTCGGGTGCCCAAAAAAGAGAGAGAGAGACACGATGACAAGGACACCTTCCAACGGCCAACAGTTCAGACATGAAATTCTGAAACACGGCTGATTTCTTCCTCGGGTGTCACAAGGGATTTCTTAGCACCTCATCCAATTTGTCTGCAACTGGACTTGTAGGTTTCAAACCCAAGAACATTACCCCACTGAAAACTAACAGAGACCCTGAAAACCACTGGTGCAGCTAGAGGAAAACAGTTGGACTGAGGGTGCCATTCTCAGGGTCCATGTTAGTTTTACTGATATCGTTTGGGGGTTCAGGCGTGTCCCGTCTCACGGCAGTCGTTTTTGCTTTGGCACCACAAAGCTGGGGTGTAGTTTGCCAGCAATTCTGACATGAGTTGCACAAAGGGGACAAAAAGCGTTCCATTCAAAAACACATCAAATCATAGAATAAATCATAGAATAACACTCGATTTCATGGAAAAGATCCAACAAATGCAAGTCTTGCCGGGTAAGTCCTCCTTCCACGGCACACCAGTCCACCGCCCCTGTGCCCTGACCGACCACCTCTGACCTGACGCTTCGCAACCAAAAACGCAGAAGAAGGACCTCGGCGTCAGGTCTACTTGACGGCGTCCATTGGTGGAGAAAGCCCTTTGGCCAGATTTTGCCGCCCAGACGCGAGCTGTGCGAGTTCATCGCCGGACGCCCCCCTGAGGGGGCTTCCCAGACACCGGACACGAGGAGCAAGGACCGATCTGTTGATTTCGAAGGGTGAGGATTCAGATCTAGACTCTATAAGATCATGAGCTCAACTTCTTTTCCATGTACAAAGATTATTGGGGGGAGAAGAGCCAGGCAACGTACTTCAATACCAGGCACCGCACTCAGTTCCCTCGACAAAACACCTCAGTTCCGTTTGCGTCAGCCGGCTGCTTTCCCGGAGCGCGGACCACCGCCACACACCGGGCGAAGATCGTGCGTCCGCTGCGTGAAAAGCAGGACTGGTCGAAGACCGTCACCCCAAAGAGCTTCAGTGTGTAAGGCATGTGGAGCATCGTGTGACAAGTAAACAGGTGACAAAACCTGTGACCATGTTAAGACCAGTCCTCCACACGCACGCGCAATGACACACAGGAAGCACTAGAACAGCTTGTCAAGGTCCAGCCTCAAAAGCTAAGATCAGAAGACACACAAGTTATAATATAGCAGAAAAGTACGTTTAAAGTACATTTTCTTTTTGGGCTATGGGGGTCGTGATTCCACATTTGAAATCGTCAAAGCTGAGTCTAGATTGTCTTGCTCAAGCCTTTATGTTTTGTAGGTGCAGCCGCAAGCTCCTTACCTCATCCAGGTGGACTACAAACAAGACTTCAACCTAGAATCATCCCGGAGTAGATCGAATATGACTGAGGAAATCACAGGAAATCCTAGAGAACCAATAGCACATGGGCATAAACAGTAGCATTTGTTTAACTCTGAAACTCTGAGTTGTTGACATGTGATTGTTGGCTAAAGCTGTCTTTTGTATGCTTTGGTAGGGTCTTGGATCCGCCTGACTCTTTTTTGTTTTGTTCATGCGAAAGTACATCCAGTCCATTAACATGTTCCTCGGAAAGTGTTACATATGGATGTATTGTCATGGTAAGTTGTCGACTCATTATCCAGTAGAAAGTACATGAAATATATTGACACATGTTTGGGTCTATCCTATTACCTGTAACAGTCAGTACAACAATCTATTTTGGAACAATGCTTTTACTCTTCATCATCATCCATTGTTACAGGTATTAGTATAGACAATGGATATCAATATCATCATCATCATCATCATCATCATCATCATCATCATCATCATCAT
>CAXAMN010001203.1:56304-69771 GCA_963970005.1 Durusdinium trenchii | reverse complement strand
ATCATCATCATCATCATCATCATCATCATCATCATCATCATCATCATGGATTAGTATAGTTCATCATCATCATCATCATCATCCATTGTTAAGACATATCAATATCCATTTCCAGTCATCGACCTTTCACGTGAGCGGTTCGAGGTTTGGAACTCTCCGGCCACGATGATGCGAGCGGGCTCGGGGGCCTCAGGTGGTCGGGCGCCGTGGTGAGGAAGCAACTCAATATAGGGAATATAGAATGTGGATGGATAACATGGGACAACCCAAAAAAACATGTGAACAACTCTTCAGGCTTTCTTTGGGGGTCTATAATTAAGTATTTGAATGATTCATCTAACATTCTACATTACGGCGGGGAAGGGAGTGCAAGGGCAATCTGATTTGAGGATGTCTAGCCCGCAGTGTTTGTCAGATGCCCAGCCCGCAGGCTTCCAGTCCTTCTGCCAGCTGCTGACAGTGGTCCCAGTGGTTTCAGAGCAGATGTCACTGGCACCCCAAGATATCGATGCGGGTCCATCTCGGCCACCCAACTTGGGGGGGTTGTGCCATTTGTTCTCTCAAACCACTGTATATAGTACTACTCACTTGTCCTCTCCTGGCCATTCTTCTTTTAACCAAGTTAAGCATTGTGTATCTTTGTGTTCTTGGATGAATCCATGGGCAGGAGCAACCATAACGAATATCCGTCGACATGATGTCTGTCCCGCGTCCCACCTTCTAGAAGGGCTAGTTTCATGTGAGGAAAGGGAAAAGACTGTCCGACTTCCCAAAACTGTTGTAGATCATTGCTCTATAGCCAATTTACAGCGAGGGCTAGCCAGCTAACGGGGTGTGCACATCAATTGAGCGAGGAGGATTAATGTATACAAAGGCTCATCTAGCCTGAACCGGGTGTCCTCCAAATAGCAAGTGGGTGTCCAAATTTCTACCCGTCCGGTAAACTCCAAAGCACAAGCTGGCAGCTTTTTTCACGGACTCGCAGAATTTGCTGCAATTTGCAAGCAATCAGCACTTGCACGCATCATGTGGCATCCCATTCAAAACCATCAAATAGCACCAAGTTCAATTACCAGGCTCCATGCGCACATTGCAACCAAGCCAGCAGGTCAAAAGGTTGAATCTTCGCTTATGCTATTTTTCACTTTGATCGTCCATGTGACGCGATATTGTCCCCCCGCTACCACATCGCCTCAACAAGCCGCGGCTCTAAGAATCACGAAGCTTCAAGGCAACCTTCAACAGACGCGACCGTTTTACTCGAACAACTCTCACCTCATCCTAAAGCCCCTCCAGAAGCTTAAAGCTTCAAGAAGCACACACCACAAACTCAAACAGGTTGTGGCTGCCAGTAAACTGGCACACCGGCTGCCAGCTAGCTGGCAGTCAAATAGCCTACCAAGGTTAAGCGCACCCAGCTCAAAGCCCTGGCCCTTCTGCTTTGGTCTTTGTTGGAAACTGAGGTGTCCTTACTGAACCAACACAATTTAACAGTAAAACCGTGACAAGTCCTTTATGCCAAACAGGCTTCGCAACACCTCATTACTCCAAGTGCAAAGCGGTTGGACCCTAGGTATACCAAGTGTTCGAGGTTTTCCTGGCCAAAAAGATTTGGCTGGCTATATTTTGACGGGTTTTCCTGGCCAAATGGATTTGGCTGGTCAAATTGTGACGGGTTTTCCCGGCCAAATGGATTTGGCTGGTCAAACTGCGACGGGTTTTTTAAAAAACCCATCACATTTTTGGTGGCCAAATCCATTTGGCTGAGTGGTTTTGCTCAGAAAACCCATCACAATCTGGAAGCTCGGCTGGCCCCAGAAAAGCGATGGGTTTTTTAAGAAACCCATCACAATTCCATAGTTTTTGGAAAAACCATCACTTTTTGAAGTTGGGGATGAGCTGGAAAGTTTGACGGGTTTTCGTTTTCCTTATTTAATTGCGACGGGTTTTTCAAAAAACCCATCACATTTTGGGGCTGGGGCCCCGGTCTGAAACGTGACGGGTTTTCCTGGCCAAATCAATTTGGCTGGCAAAATTGTGACGGGTTTTCCGTCTCCAACTCATTCATTCCTGCAAGGCCCCATTGATCGAGCTTGGCCGGGCGCAAGGCACCGAAGCTTCGGGCGCACATTGATTGCACCTACAAGCTTCAGGTGTTTGCGCCCGACTGCTCCAATTATAATCTTCCAATCCAAAATCGTTGAGCCTCCGCTCCTGAGCACCAATACAAGGTAAATGTCAAACCGAGAAAGTTTCACACGTCCAAGCTGGGCATAATGAGCAATCAGCATATAAGCGCAGTCAGCTGGCTCAGGCAACCCTCGGGGCCGCACAGACCCACATCAACACATGACTCCGCAGAGGGTCGAGAAAGATCTGGCAAATAGTGTGAAGTACGAGTTGGACCTATTGAAGTTGCAACGTCCCGGTCAAAGTCAAGCCTTTCTTTTTGTAGCTCCGACAGGTCCACGTTCTCCGTCCAAGTGCTTTAAAAATCTTGCAGCGAAAACTCTATCAAAATGTGGCGCAAAACTTTTGAAAGAAGCGGTGGATTATGTTCGTGGTTGTGAGGAAGGAGATGGTCTCTGCGGACTCTTCACACGTAACGTCTCCATCATCATCATATCTCCACGCTGGCATGGCCGCCCACTACGAAGAAAGCAAAATTCTTGAAAATCCAAGACTGTATATATGGTCAGTCTTGCGTGTATCAGGCGCATGTGGATGTTGCCTCATTCTTAGAGCTTTTTTGCTCCCAAGCAGGACCAAATAAACTACATGGCTGTGTTACATGCTTTTAACGGAGCCAGCAAGAAACTTGACAACAAGGTTCTATTCCAGATCAAACACCCACTTGCTATTTGGAAGACACCCGGTTCAAGCTAGATGAGCCTACAATATAATGAACATTTTCACAACTTGTTTATATATATATATGCATGTAATATATATAGTATATTTTTGGACAAGCTGTCGGGCCCTTGTCAAGTCTTTTCTCCAAAACTTTAGAGAGCCAGATAAGTTGTCGTGTTTTTTCATCAGTTTGCTAAGAATGCCGTTCGCGTGCAGCTCTAGCCAGCGCCGCGCCCGTTCTTTCTCTAGTTCTTACCACCAGCATTCGCACGATGATCGGCTCGCAGTGCCACCGGCGACGCGATCGAACGGTGTGATCGACCTGACGCGATTTGTGGTGTCATGTTAAGGGACACCACGGTTTGTTCATCCGACCAGAGATCCATACAAGCAACCAGCGCATACTAGCGCTTTGGGCCTTGTGCTTGCGTCGGCAGCGCCTAGGATATTCCGCGCTGTCAGAGTGTGATAGTGTGGAGGCCCATGGAAGGCAGCTTTTCAGGAATGTGATGACGCCTGCCTTGAGCAGGTCGCATTCTCAAGGTCCCAGCATTCTCAACTCGGCGCTAAGCTGTGTGCGCCTTTCTTTGTTCATTGCGCGCCGCCATCGTTTGTGCGCGCCGCGATGAGTGCGAGCCAGAGCTTCATTGGACTCCACTCATCCTCATCTTCATTGTGCTGCTGCGCATCGAACCCGCGCAGAACGGCGCAGCGGAAGCGCAAGCGGAAGCTGACGATGTGGGTGGTGGGTCAGATGCCCTAGACACAACAGTGCGAATTGATGAGAGATTCCGTGACCAGTCTTGCTCCATGTGAAAGAATGGGTGGTGCCTTCTTCATGTGCTGCTTCTTCTTCTTCTTCTTTTTCTGATTCTTCTTCTTCCAGCAGCCCAGGCGGCATCGTTGGCAGCTCCTTCCAGAGGGCCAGGCGGAGGTGCATTACGCGAAAGGGCAAGCTTGAAGGGACATAAAGAAAACCTTTCGTAACGATTTGTAGGTCTTTCAAGAACACCTGGTGATTTAAACACCTTTGGGCCAAGTGATAAACACAAAGGATCAACATCTATTTGTAGGGCTTAGGATCATTTATCCTTGGTGATTCTTTGGAGCCAAGTTCGGGATAAAACTTTAAAACGTGCATTCACTTCATCCACCGCTGTGATTAGCGGTGCTGAGTGAAGCAGTTCGATTTTCTTTCTTAAGGTAGTCGAAAGTCATTTGTTCTACCTGGGAATACCCATCAAATATACCTGGACCCTCCAAAGTACCTTAGAAAATGGGAACATTACCCCATAAAAAAGGGTACTTGTACCCATTTTCCGAGGTACGAACTGAGACTCCAGGTACACGTCTTTACAATCCAATACACGTTTGGACCGGTCCTATACACGTCTGAAAACCCTCCAATACGCGTCTTCCCCGTCCGCGTTTCGCCGCGTCTTTCCCCGTCCGCGTTTCGCCGACCGGTTGTAGAAACGAATCCGCGGTGGGACATGTAAGCAGGATATGTCGCAGAGTGAGTTCAAGAACTGTAAGCCAGAGAGTCCTAGACCGGATGGGTATCAAAATGACATGGGAATCATGGGAGATCCGGAAGTTGAGCTAGAAGTGCAGGCTCCCGCGCAGGTGACAAACAGGGCCTTTTTGCGTGTTTCTAAAGAGGACCACGCTCACAGAATTGTGCAGTTTTGTTTTCAAGTGCGCAGAAGTTGTAAGTACATGGAAATCTCCTTCAAAATCAAGCGCGCAACAAACTTTGTCCGAGGAAGATCCAGGTATGTGTTGCAGAGAATGCAGGATAGAAGGACATCATGTACACGTCACCAGTTTCACTCGGACTGTCACCACCCCAAAACCCATGTGTTGCTTTCATCTTCTTTATCCGGCTCCATCTTGAGGGATCCTTTGAGACTTCGATTTCTCATGCCGCTCTGTGGGTCGAACAATCCTCAGCGCTTGGTGACCCGACCGCGCTCGGTCCTTTGCTTCACATCTGGACCATGGGGGTCGCCATGGGGCCCACCGGTGACCGGGGATGGTGGGAAGTGCGGTCGTGAGACACCTGACGGTTCTACCGACACGTCTCACGAGCGGTCGGGAGCCGGTTTTGATGGGTGGTTGTGACCCACACCCTAATATGTGTGTGCTTGTGTGTGGTGCCTCTGTGTTTTGCCATGGTTTGGCCTGTTGCTGTCTAGTTGTTACTTGTTCAGCTTACGTACTCTTCAATCCATCATCGAACCATTTGAATCGAGCAAAAACCTCCAGGGTTGACCCGTACCTGGACCCTACAAAGTACCTTAGACAATGGGACATGACCCCATAAAAAAAGGTACTTGTACCCATTTTCCGAGGTACGAAGTGAGACTCCAGGTACTTCTGTTGATCTCTTGCCACCGAAACCGCTAGGGTCGCCGAACGACTGCAAGTCCCTGGGCGGATGAGGGGCCCGTGCGAAAGAGGGGCGGATGCAATCGTTGATGAGTTGGGTGGGCTGAAAGTGGTTCCAAAGCCGGAAGCAAGAGCTTCCCTGAAGGAGAAGCGGCAGTCGACTTTAGTCATTGTAGTCGACTGTAGTCGTAGTGGTAGTGGTCGTCGCCGTCGTGGTCGTTGACGGAAGGAGCTGTCAGTCGAAGTCCTCATGCATCTATCATCTAAGTTAGTGGCAAGCAGCGCAAGCACAAGGATTAGATGCAGGGAAGAGTTGACAGCCAGCTTCTTCAAAGTGACCTTTTGAAGGTTCCTAAGTGACCCTTAGGAGGCTTAATTGACCTCAAGCCAGGTTATCAAAAGGATTCAGAAGGTCACTTTGAAGAACCAGGAGGTCTGACATATTATCCTGTTCTTCCCCATTCAGCCCGGCTCCGGTCACTCAGAGCGACCGAAAAGAAGTTCCCCAACCCCTGGCTATATAGTCACCCTCAACGGCAATTGGTTGCTGTAGGGTTTCCACGTCTCAGCTCCTTCCAAGCTCAAGTTGAGTTCCCAAGGTTGGCACCTCATACGCTTGTGCCAGCCTCAAACCCGGCTGCAGGGGTTGCAGGGGGCATGTGCAGGCACTGAGAATGCGGTCCCCCTTTGCAAGAGCCACTCAAAGAATAGGACCATAGGTGGACTTTATTTGTATCCTCAGGTTTGGTCACGGCCTTCAGAGTCTTCCAGTCGATTGACGTGTGCGAAGGTGTTGGACTGTCCGGACGCACACTGTATACCACGTGTGGGGGGATGTTCTGACCTGGTCACTTACTTCCAGCGCTGGTTTCTGGGTCTGCCAGACCCGCGTGTTTTCTTCGTGTGTTTTCTTTGTCTTTCTCTGATGCCTTTGAAAAAAGATGGGAACTAGTCCAAGGATGCGGGTTTTCTTCAGGCAAGAGTTTTTTTTTGATTTCCACAGACAAGATGGGTGGGAGTAAAAGTGCCACTTCTTGACGTGTCAGTTTGTGATGGGTTTTGAATCGTTTGGATGGCGGGATTGAGCACATACATGAAATTCCGGAAGATGTGGAGATGTGGAGTTTCCCGACGATGGAGTGCTGTACCACTGTACATCACTGTGCCACTATACTCTAGTCATCAAATAAATATAGACCTTATATGGTTTCCATAGGGAATTGACTAAGTCTTTGTTTTTGGGGGAGGGGGTTCGCTGCGCTCTGGGATCCTTTCGACCTCGAAGATATTGGACCCCAAAGGATCTGTGCCACCGCGGGCCGATCGGTTGGCGCGCAGCCACTCTGAGCGTCCACGCCACCTCGTGCCGAAGAACGGACACCGTCGCCTGAGACCCGACCCCCAAAACCCAGACACGACCCGAAGAAGGGACGGGACCATGTCGGAGTGCCGTTTCGTGGCACGGCGGGGTGGTGGTGCCATTTGGGGGGTCGACCTCTGGGGCGGCAGTCCGACGCACGGCAGTCTCAGATGGTCGGTCGTGTTTGGGCAATGGGTTATAGAGGTCACCACGGCCCCTAGAGGTGCACGGTGTTCACGCAGCTATAATATGCAAAAAGCTATGCCAAAAAACACACCGCCGAGATATAGCCTATCCTACATGTACAAGCAAGTTCAGGTCCCAGTTCAGGTCTCTCAACCTCTCTTGGGCTTTTGTCTCACTTCCACCGGAAGGACCCATCCCCGTGCGTCCGGACGTCTGCGTCCTCCAAACACCAGCAGCTTGTGCCTTTAGCAACACCGGCCGCTTCGAAGGCACCATTCCTTGAAGTAGGGTCTTCCCGAAACGGTCTTCCCAATTGGTCATGTTGTTCGTCGTGTTGTTCTACTTCGTAGGAAAAAAAACGGCGGTTTTGGCCATGTCCACAGCTGCTTTCAGGTTGGGAGGCACTTCTCCTGGCCGTCGCCTGTTGAGTCGCGGCCCGTCGCGCCGCTTGGAGCTCTGTGACTTCGACGATGGCAGCGGACGGCAGCGCTGGCAGGCGTGGGTGGGTACATCGGCGGCTGTGGTTGGGTAAATGGATTTGTAATGTGCCTAATGGATGTATACTCTTGATGATATTCAGGTCGCTTGGCGACAACAACGACCCAAGTATCTATAATCACTAGTACTCTGTTTTAGTTAGTTTAGAAAAGACCATGGAAACATGATGAAACATGTGTAACGCAAGAGAGCAAGTCCAAAAAGTCAAAAAATATAGACTAAAACAACAAAAAAACTAAAGGTCCTGTTGAATTATTTGTGCATATCTCGGGATTTGTATTTTTTGTAGTTCCATGTAGTTCCCCAGATAGCGTGAGCTATTGGGGTTCTTACTTCAAGTATAAGAAAAGCTGCATGTGTGCACTTTCGAGCCTGGGTCCTGCTTTGGGCGGTTGGGAGCTTGGGTGCCGCTATTGTGTGCGCTTGCTGCTGCCGTACTGCCCACAAAAATATTTGGCTATATATAAGCTGGCGTATTTCTTGCATTTGGGGGAGCACCTGAATTGTATTTTTGGTATGTTTCACCAGATAGCATGTGCTGTTGAGGTACTTCAAATATAGGAAGATCACAACCGTTGCGGACCAATGTTTCAATCTGTTCCCATATACGCGTGTGGCTCACCTTTTTAATCAGCACATGTTTGCTGACCAAAGTGTGATCACTCACACCTGCACAGCACTGGCAGTGAACTTTTTTTGCACAAGGTTACCCAAATGATGGTCCACAAATTGAATTTAGACTGTTTCAAGTATCCTGATGATTTGGGCACAAGCCTTTTAGATTGATGCATATTATTGAACTAACAACCTGCTACTTTTACATTCTACAATTGATTTGAGCATTAAGGGGAGAACCTTTTGCCAACGTAACCCTTTAATCACTAAATTAGATGAAATTGGCTAAGTCTAGCTGTGCCTCCTGCTATTATTGCCATTGAAAGTGTATAACTGAGTAACCATAATTGGAGCCGCCTGACTACACAAAACTATTATTGAATTTTTTCATAGCCTATGTGAGTGAGTTATTACCATCAGAATATCTATCATGGATGAGCGCTCACTCCCAGCGCTAGGCTAGCAGCCTCCTTCCCAGCAGCATCAATGGCAAGCCCCACTGCGTGAATTAAATGATTTTGTGGAGCTAACAAATGCTTTAAACAAACACACACTTTGACTTTTGTTATTTATATACTCATGTGCTCCCACAACTTGTGATTCAGTGATTCATTATTATGTCTTGACATTTGTTTAGCCCTCACCGATAATGATTCCAGTGGAAACTTAACCCAATAACACTAACCATAGCGCTCCTTGCAAGACAAACAAAAGGTCTGGCAATAATTAGCAGCAGCAGCCAGATGCATGCTCTCTGCATTTTTCATCTCCCGCTCTCGGCCCCATGAACAGGTTCCGTCCTGGTATGAAACTCATGACTGACTATTGCAGCCCAGAACCCAGAAGCTACTAGGAACAAGTGCATCGCCACTAGTAACAGGTGCCTTACTAGCAGTAACAAGAAGCTACTAGAAACAAGTGCCTTACTAGTAGTAACAATAAGAAATTAATTAGAACTATAATTACTAGCAAAGGAATCTAAAGACAGTCTGCTGATCGCTTGTGACAGTAAGGTGACACAATTACCTTGCGCGCATGTGTACCAACAGAATGACATAATGACACAAGAAATCTTCTGTTTGCTCACTTGACAAGATCCCTACTTAGAAACTACATTGGCAAACACATTCTTAGGTCTGTCGCTGCCTCTTTTGCCATCCTCGGTACTAGAAGAAGCCCTCAGACTCATACCATTCCCAAAGCCATGCCACAACTGCTGCCTTGGCTGCATCGCTGCTGCATGAAGCCGCGCCACGCCCTCCTGCATGTTCGCTGTGCTGGTAGCTCTTGGACTTTGTACGTTGTCCCTGGTACTTCACATCAGTGGGCAGCACTGCTCTCCACACAGGACTTGCGATTGGTGGTGTTATATGCCCCACATGACAACCTGGCGGTAAGTCCACATCCTTTTCTGCCATTGATCGTACATGCTCAGGCCATTGGGTTGACTCTTCCTGTTCCTTCTTTTTCTCTTTTGGCTTGTCCTCCCTTTTGTCCGTCTTCTCTGCATCCTTCTTGCGCTTTCTATCTGCTGCTTCCTGATCTTCTTCAGGCTTTCGGTGGAGAAGCTCACTCAGCAGAGCAGCTTCGCAAACCTTCCCAAGCATTCCGTTCTCCACCTCTTGCGTCAGGTTTGGAAGCTGCCTTCATTCCAGCCAGAATCTTTGCGATCTTGTCCTGGCTGTACTCCAGCGTTTTCAGCAATAGTTCCACCTTAGCAGCTTTGCTCATTGCACCTGGCTTGTAGATCTTGAGTACCTTCATGAGCTGGTCCAAAGCAAAGCTGCTCACGCACCAAGAGTCAGTCAGTCAAACTACCATTTTAAATTTCTCAAAAGCCAACACTCTCATTGAGCGTTTTCTCGAACTACAGCGCTTGCATGAGCGCTTTTCAGTGCCATTCATGAAGCTCTACACTTTCCAGGCCATGTCCAAACAAGAGTTCAGAACACCAACGCAACTTGCCAAAAACAGTCTGAGCTCAAAACATTCAGCCAGCCACCAGCAGCAGCAAATATCAAAATTAGCCTATAGGATTAGAACGAGTTGACTGCTTTTATTTCTTAGTGTACATTAGGATCGACCCATTCAGACTCAATCTAGTGAACTTGAATTGAACTTTAGGTCACAGGTAACGGTAACTTTCTGATATCCAGTCTTTGGATCATTTTGGGCCCGATTAGTAAATCCCAGTGAGGCATTATGTTCCATCTACTCCGCCTCAGTTTCTATGGTGTTCCTCCTAATTCAGCCAGTAGTGACGTCAGTTTGAGCTATAAGTGTCTTAATCTTTGGATTATTTGTTTGTGGCATTGATTAACACCTCGTGGTATGTCAACGCCACCAAGTCTTTCGTGGAATCTTGAGTTCCATGAGATTAAGATTCAGTCTCCATACAAGTTCTTGATTCCATCAAGCTAGTCACTGCGTGACTGGTTGACAAAACTTGAACATACAAAATTTGAAGCTACACTTCATTCAGACAAACTTTGAACAAATGCTCATATTCAGTCTAGCAGGCATGCAAAATTGATTAATCTGCTTGCCTTAGTTAACTCTTTGTCAATGTTGGCTTAAGCTAAGCCACTGGTTACAACTTGCAACGCAAGCACCATGTTTTAGATTGCTATGTTACAAACGCTGTTGCTGAATGTTTGCCTGGCGCCTCAATTTCATTTACTTAGCAATCCCTATTCCATTCAGGCCTAGTTCCATTGACTAATGTGTGGTGGCCCTTGTGTCGACATAAAGTGCCATACTGTCTCCTCAGTGGTGTTTCTTTTCAGTTATGTTCTGATTTGGTCACTTATTTGGACTTGTCACTGAAACACATATATACCCAACACACATGCAACAATTGCCTTAGCATGCCAAGTGCTGAGCCACATAGGTTCAGCCTGAGTGGCATCGCACATTTGAAACAATGGTACCCCCAGGATAATGAGAAGAGCTGCGTGTGTGCGTTTCCGCCTGATTGCTGGTGCCACTGTAACATTAGGGTGCCGTGCCGCTGCTGTGTGCCGTGCTGTGTGCCGTGCTGGCCGCTTGGGTGCGGTGGCACGTGCGTGGGCATCCATAGGGGAACAAAGATAGCTGGAAAGAAGCGACTGAGACAAAAGAAACTAGATTTTACAACGCTAACAACCTGGAAAGCAATGGGGCCATGGACAGTTGTCGCGCTCTCTGTTGGGCCTTGTTGAGTCGCTGGTGGTGCGTTCGTTGCAATGCCGCAATCTTGACGGCCAAGATAGTTGGCAAAAGAAGGTACGCTTGCAAAACTCACTTGGCTCCAGAAGCCACGTCTTAGAGGAATTTTGGGCAAAGATGTCAATTCAATTAAGCACTTGCATGGATGGAAGGCCAGAAGCCGATTCAAAGTTGCAAAGCCAAGCCTGAGGGCCTTCTTGCTATGGATAGCTTCTTGCAGCATTTGCGAGAGTTTCGTAATGTTATTGGCGGTGTTTTTGTTTGTATAAGGCAGTCTTGAAGCCTTGCTCTCAGGAATGTCATCCCAGTAGAAGTGCTGTGCATTCGTCAAATTTGTTGTGGCTTGGCCAGCCTTGTTCCATCGTACGGGTCTTAGCGAATTCTGACTGGAGGAGTTGGTGACTCCTCAAAGAAAGTACGCAGAGCAGATGTATGTTGTTTCAACCCGGGGCTGGATTTGATCAAACACTTTTTGCCAAACATGTGTTCCGCGCAAGAGCTGGCTCTTGATGTTATTGAGCCTGTTGCCAGTGAGGGGCTTGCAAACTAATCATCTCGCCTGAAATACTTGAAGATTGCGGTTGGACAGATTCCCAGCATGGTAGGACTCATCCTAGTTCAACGTGGTTCAGGTCCACGGGCGATATCGCCTGAATGAGGCCACTGCCAATCTGGACGAGAGGTGGTCAGGGTGCGCATGGGGCAAAACCAGATGTTGGTTGATCCTCAATCGACGGCTCTTCTCAACCACCTCACGGCATGCAATGACGTCGATTTATGGTCCTTGCTCGCCAACATGGCGATCTCCATGGAGGCTGTGGCCTCAGGGCACCATTATATATATATATACATATGTCCGACAATGCTCAAGTTGCAGCCTTGCTCGCTGAGCACGATGCCCGGGGCCAGTCTTGTTGAAATCAAGAGCCTGATTGTTCACGATGCCACGCACTCACTGCCGCTGACGGCCTTTACGAACTTTAGGGGACTTCTCCGGAGAGCGAGCAATTCCTGCATTCAGTGGGCCTAGAGAAAGCATCAGGTTTTTTTTTGATTCACCGGCTGGCCACGCGATTGCAGCCAGAAAAGCACTGCTGGAGGAGGCTGTGGGCGTGATGGGAATGACAGGAGCAGTGCCTTCACCTGGAGAATGCCAGGGCCTTGTGCAAGCACTACGTGGCCTTGACATATGCTCAGAGGGTCAACGCTGAACCTGGTGTGTGAAGCCTTGCACCCTCTCATCGCGCAACTTGCTGGGTTCTTGACCGCATGGGCAGATGGAAAATGTATACAAAGATGTGTTCTAAGTTCTAATATTACTATTGGATGTATATTGGAGAATAATTAGCCAAATAAAAACACTATATGATTTAGAAGTAATCAATGATATACATTATGGGGACAACCTTGGTCAAGCACACCTCCCCATTTTTTTCGAACATCCAAAGAGAGACCTCTGGCGGGCTTCCAAGGATGTGATGGATAGTTTGTTCCAAGGCATCAAGAGCATACCAAGAGCTTGCAGGTGCTCAATTTAAATTTGATCTGTTTGGGGTGTGCCCCATGGTACATCACGAAGGCACTTGACCCAGCTTCTAGCCATTGCACCAAGCAAGCTGAACCTCAACAGGCAACCAACCTGCATGCAGCTAGGCCCGCGTCCACCAAACATTTAGAAGACCACGATCCGTTGGGACTGGGGTGGGTTTGGAGGGTCCAGGTGCCTTCTCAGAAGGTGTTTGGGGTGGGTTTGGAGGGTCCAGGTGTCTTCTGAGAAGGTACTTGGATCTGTAGGGCATGTTGAATGAATCTTCCAAAGTGTTCGCTCCCTCAGGTGGAACGCACCGGAACCTCCACCGCGCGCATCAAACCGGCGCATCACAGCGGCGACCCGGGCGTCGGGGCCGCGCGGCAGGTGGAGGCGCCAAACGGCAGACGGGACGTTCGTTCAGCGTTGACGTTGGGGTTGATCAGCAGAGTATACTTGGAATGAGTCATGATTCGTCTCACGCTTTCTCACGCGCGAAGAGCATACGAGGCTCATTCCGGGTACCCAGAATTGAATTGGAACGGTGGCGATTGGTTTGCCTTCAGAGATGGCATTTGATGGCATGTTTAATGCACGCTCGGAGTGGAAGGGGACGGTTGCTCAGCTGTTCGGTCTTTGGATTGATGTGAGTCAAGCGATAGGTGCTATGAGGTTAGCTGTAGGTCATTTTGGGGGAACCATCCAAGAACCACGCGTGAACTACCGCGCCAGGGCCTTTTTGGGCGGCGGACAAGCAACAAAACTGGAGGGCGGAGTTGTTGTTGTTTGTTTGTTTGTTTGTTTGTTTGTTTGTTTGTTTGTTTGTTTG